>CM067504.1:20833148-21045648 GCA_034509495.1 Acestrorhynchus altus | reverse complement strand
TCACTAGCCCTACTACCCACTTTCAGGTCTCCATTATCATGTCTTAACTCACCCTTCCCAGCATCACCAAGGTCTGAGGACAGAGCATCTCTCTGTCGCTGCAGAAGGGCATGATCCTCACTGAGCTCCTGCAACTGGGCCCGGGTACTCTCTAGTTCCTCCACAAGCCTCTGTTCCAGAGCTTCTTTCTGCTGCAGGGACTCCTCCAGAATGGCCTTCTCCGCAACATAACCCTCCATCAGACCTGTGGAGATTAAGAAAATCAGTTTACAGCGGCTTGAGGTCAATTGGAGTGCAGGAAGCACTATTTAGGACCTTCTTTGAGACAGAGGTGGCATCTACCATCTTTTACGGTGTGTTATGCTGGGGCAGCAGTATTTCAACAGCAGACAGGAAGACACTCAACAAACTCATTAAGATGACCAGTTCTGTCCTGATATGCCCCTTGGACCCAGTGCACATGATTGGAGACAGAAGGATGTTAGCCATGCTGGCATCCATGCAGGAGAATGACTCCCATCCTATGCATCAGATTCTGGCAGCTCCTTCAGTGATGGGTTGATTCACCCCAAGTGTGCGAAGGAGCAGCACCACAGGTCCTTCCTCCCTGCTGCTGTTAGACTATATAAACAGCTCTCAAAAGACACAGTATGTACTTCAATACTATATTATGTGCAATGCGTCTTTCATCTGCCCACGTGCAATTATCTGTAATTTATCTGTACAGATTCTTTTCTTCAATGTTGAACTTATTATTTATACTTTTAATATTGTAGATACTAAATTTGATCTATTTCTTGTACTGAATGCCTTGCTATCACTTTGCTGCTGCAATATTTTGACGAATTTGGACAAAAAGGATTCTTACCTTAGCCTTTTCCAAAAAAGTCAAATCAAATCAAAATTTATTTGTATAATGCTTTTTTCTTTTTTACAACTGATGTTATAACAGACAAGCAGAAATAAAAAATAAGAAAGGGAACACCACATTACCTAAGGATAAAGACATAAACCCTGTGGTGAGCAAGCCAAAGGGCAACAGTGGCAAGGAAAAAAGTCCCTCAGTAAAGGGACTTTTAACTTGGGAGGTAACAGACTCATAAGGGGGGACCCATCTTCCTCTGGTTAAACTATTTATACACAGCCATGGGGGCTGCCAGTTTTCATTCCAAGCAAACAGGAGAAAACAGGAAAAACTTAAGACTAGTGAAATCAGGTCTGCACTGACTTTAGATGAAAGACCAGATAAGACCACAATCGTGCCTTATAAAAAGAGCACAATTTCCTAAGCGCCTCCATAAAGCATTCATTCTTCTTGGACCTTTCCACATTACCATGTTACACCCACAAACCTCAATGTATTTTATTGGGATTTTATGTGGCACAAGGTAGCAAGCATTTGTGATGAGTAGAAAATGAATTTTCAATAAAGAAAAATCTGAAAAGTGAGTATTTGTATTCAGCCCCCAATTCTCCCCCAATTTTCCGATACCACCCCCCCCCCAAGTATAATCCAGTGTGATCAACTGCCTTCAGAAGTCACCTAATTAGTAAATAGAGTGAAGCTGTGTGCAATGCTGTCCAACACACCTCTGAGGCATGTAGGTATGCAGAAAATAAATCCGTGGTCAAGCATCATGCAATCCTGGAAGAAAACCTGGTAGAGGCTGCAAAAGGCTTGAGACTGGGGAAGAGGTGCCTTACAGCAGGTCAACAACCCCCAATATACAGCCAGAGCTACAATGGACTGGTTCAGATCAGGATAGAACTATAAATAGATCAAAGCATGTTCATGAATATTCATGTTTGAGAATGGCCCAGTCAAAGTCCAAACCCAAATCCCATCGAGAATCTGTGGCAAGGAAATAGCTGTTCACAGACATTCCATCCAATCTGACTGAGCTTGAGCTATTTTGCAAAGAATAACGAGCAAACCACTCAGCCTCCAGATGTGGAAAGCTAGTAGAGACATAACCCATAAAGACTTGCAGCGATAATTGCAGAAAAATCCTACAAAGAATTGACTGAGTGAGGCTAAATACAAATGCACGTCACACTTTCCAGATTTATATTTGTAAAAAAATATTGAAAACCATGTATCAGTTTCATTTCACAATGACTTGCTATGTTGTGTTTTAATCACATAAAATGCCAATAAAATACATTTAAGTTTGTGGGTGTAACATGAAAAAAGAAGAACTTCAAAGTGGTTTAAATACATTTTCAAGGCAGTGCAGGTGATAGTATTATGCTATATATGACCATACCTTCAGCCTTGTGCAGCTCTAGCTCAAGCTGAGTCTTCAGGTTGGCCTCTTGGTCCAGCTGCTCTAGGAGCTGAGTGTGTTGATGCAGCAGAGCATTCCTGGCCTCATCACCTTCGCTGAACTGCTCATTCACTGCAGCGTGTAATGCATGCACCTGCTCCAGCTAAGAGGACAGGATATAGTACAGACAATAGATTAAAGGGGGGGAAACGAGCTGCAATGATGATGCAAAACACAAGATCAGTGAGGTCCTTTAATTAGGAATGTTGTCCAGCAACCAAGTCCATTTTGGTCTATAGATGCACAGGAACACAATTATCTACAACCTTCAGCAAGTACTCAGTGAAAGAGGTAAGAATGCAGCAGAGTACTGTACCTGTAATGTGGACTCAGAGACCAGCTCCAGCAGCTTGTCCACAGCAGTGCGTAGGCGATTGCATGGCTCTAGAACTAGCTCCTCCCTCTCTGGATCCAGTTCTCCCTCTGGTCCTGAGAACAAACTCTCACAGAGCCGCTGAGACAGCTCTAGACCTTCATCGGTCACTGAGGAAAACAGGCTGCAATCTACTCCACCCTCTGCTGTGCCACCACATGCGAGCGAGTGAGAGAGCGTAAAGAGTGGTCAATATTTACATATGCAAATACATACTGCAACTTATTTCCCAACATGAACCTTAACTCCTCCTAAAATCCTTTACTTGGTCCTAATCGTTATGCAGCCGAAATTCTAGGATGATCCAAATACAGTGATATTAAATTAAATTTTAAAATTTGAAATAAAAAAAATACAGAAAAAAACTTTGGTCAGGAAACCAAAGGAGCCATACCTTTCTCTTGAGGGTCATAACTACCCTTGGGCGTCCTGGAGCATGGAGTGTGGTTGTCAGGGCAGTCACCTGCAACAGATGTCCCCAGTCTCTGGCTGACATGTTCCTCTGTTGCCATTGTGATCCGCAGCATTTCAAGGAAGACCCGCTGTAGTCGGTCATGGGCTGCTTGCAGATCTTGCCTAAGAGGATGGTGGGAAGAACATGAAACTTTGCGAAAGCTTTAAAAAATAAAAAGGCAAAAAGCAACGTTTGTATAATTACATGCCATTAAACCTTGCTAGGAACTAAGCTAAGACCACAGTTGGGCACCCCAGGTCTAAAACTACCTCCAAAGCAAAACTTGCATCCCTTGCCTAAACCACTTGCATGACTCCTAACCTCTGCTGTGTGACAGTTGAGAGGTCATCACGTAGCATAGTCAGGAGGTTGGTACCCTCCTGGCTCTCCCGTTCTCGTCTCTGCAGGAGAGTCTCCAGTGTGTCCATCTCTGAACGCTTACCCTCCAGCTCCCCCTGGAGGCCACTCACCTCAGCACGCAGCTGAGGGAAGGGGAGTAGAGAAACAACAGACAGAAATCCGGTCATCAGACAGACAAAACACACATCCTAAGAGCACATGTTCAGAACTAAAATGCTATGCAAACATGTTCAAAGACCGGTAGAAAATTATCGAGGTAAATGCTCAATTGCTGCTGCTCAGCCTTGAATGACAGTACAATAGGTGAAAGTATAGTGAAAATCAGATCCACATGAAGACAATATGATGTAAAATTGTGTGGGAGTGAGAATGTGCGAGAAACAGAGGAGGAAAAATCCCAAGCCAAACTAAAATGAGTCGTAACCACAACACTAGATGCACACAACACAGTAACCACAGCAACCGGTTCCCTCACAGAGCTCAACAGGGTGTCTAGTATTAACCCCCCTTCAACTAATCTGATGGAATCAGCATCAGAGCAAAAACCAGGAACATATCAAACAGCCTATATACAAAAGCTGGAGGGAATGAAGGGAACATGCCTCTAAATAATAAGGACAGAGCCACAGAGAGGCTACAATAGTCTTCAGACAGTGGATTTTCCTCATAATTCCTAGTCTAGCCCAATTGTAAACCAAGGCTGCACACATGATGCACAATGCTACATCCAAATAAGGAGCAGTGAAGGAACAATCTGTTATAAACTCAGACAAAAATAAATGAGCAAGGTGGCGGCCAAACATCTCATTTTTTCACAGCAGAACACAAAAGCATATGCAATCCATTATAAAAAAATGTAGAGGTAGAAAAATAAAAACATAAAAAACCTGGGCAATGAACTTTATAGCAACTTGATTGAGCAGTAACTATACTCACTATATAGACAAAATACATATTTATTGCTGCTCCACTGTTGCAACAATGCACAGGGCATATGGCATATGTTTAAATATTTCACATCTAATAACTTGAGTATTAAGGAGAACTAAAAGTAAAACTTTCACTGTACTGTGCACAACAATAAAAAAGTAGTGCAAAAGTAAACAAGGAGCAAAGAAAAACAGCAGAGAATGCATCTGCAGAAATATAAAATTCTAATTTAATGTGTTGCCAACCCACACCATCCAATTGTTTATATAATATAAAATATTTGGGTCAGTATGAACCAGCAGTGACAAAAGGCTTCGCAACAGGTAAAAATTAGTACTTAGCATCATGATTCTGGTTGAGGCCAAGATGTTGCTACTGTTGAGTTCAGAAAGTAGATTTAATTTTATTTGTATTAATATTATTTATTTATTTGCAAGAAAATATGTATTAAATCTCGGACACAATGTCAAAGAGTCTACATGTAGAAAACAAAGGTTATTTCCAAAGTTTTCCATAAATAATGCTTCCTTTATCAAACCTGATTAAATTGAAATTAAGCTAATGTTTACAATGTTTCTCAGATGGTTAAACATACAACGTCATACTGATCTGGGAACATTATTGCTGTACCTTACAGTTTGAACATAACAGGAGGGTTTAAGAACACCTGGACTTAATGAACTTAAACTTCCCAGAACAGGATATCAAAGTTCTGAACACTGACGTCTCACCTGTGACACGACCACGTCAAGCTGTTGGAGTTGTGCAGTGAGCTGACTCATCTTCTCTGTGTAGCTGTGTTCGTTTTGCTGGTGCTGCTCCTGAAGTCTCCTCTCCAGCTCTTCTAGAGCAGCAGCCTTGTCCTGCTCACTTTCCTCCTAACACACAGACCGGTCACAGAATGAGACATGAAGAGCACTGTATACAAAACCAGTAAATGCACACAGACAGAGTAGACATTAAATCAAACACCTGATCCCGTTTCTATTGTAGACGGACAGCAAACCGCACAACAAGGAATGCTGGAACTTGCACTGTACACTGGAACACAAATCCCTATTTAGCCATGCCTCACGTGGCCCATCACTTTTCCCCATATGCAGGATTATTAAGGAGATAGAGAAGAGTTCTGACCCCTCTCTAAAGCCCTACTGGGATATGGCCAACCATAATGTAACCCCTGAAAAGGCCTTTTGCTGCTGGCGGACTTCAGCTGTCCAGTACACAAATGCAGCTCTTCTCTCTGAACTCAATTAACCAACAGCAAAAAGTCATCATAAACACTAGCAGAGAGATTCTATAAATTGTTCATCACTGGAGCGACTGCTACAAGGGATTAGTGGCATACTAAGCCTAGCATGCCCCAGCCCTAAAGTGGGCCGCCCCTGCTCCAGATGTTAACCCCATCCCCCTGCCCTCTGCCCAGAAACCACATTTGCAGTGTTCATGAATGTATTCATGAACAACCACTTTATAATTAAGTCTTAATGTGGCACATAGAATAAATAACGGACTACTTTTAAGCCATTAGGCTTAAAAAGCCAGATATAACATTAATGCAATTCAAATGAACTTCACCACCTTAATCTGTGCAAGCTTTTGTTGCAGCTGCTCTTCTGACTGGCACTTTAGAAGCTCCGCCTCCTCCAGAAAGTGGAGACGTTTGCGTGATGCCTCTTCCTCCAGCTCTCTGCGTAGTGCCTCAATCTCCCTGGCAGAAGCTCCCCGAAGTTCCTGTTTAAATTAAAACTGAATTACTTTCTAGCCAAAGCACTGCAAATGGCCAAGTTTGGCACCATGTTGCCTTTTTGAAGTTGCCTGTTGCGTGAATATTCCATTCAACCATAAAGTGTACAGGCACCAGAATGCATTGGTTGCGCCATTTAAGGTGAAACTAAAACTGATGAAATCAGCAATATTTTTCAAGTAAACTATTCATTCTGACGGTAAAAACCCAATACCACTTTCTACATACAATGACTGAAACTAAAGGACACTGGACTACATGTTAAAAGCTCATGATCTGGACTTTACTTTACACATGTACCGCATTTGCCACTGCAGTGGTATAACGGTCCAGAATGACTATGATTTCCAAGCCTAAAGGGTAAATCAACGTTTAGGTAAGCAATTATTGTTTTTATATTATTTTAACAACATTTACAGCATTTAGCTGATGCTCTTATCCAGAGCAACTTAAAAGCTTACTCATATTACAGAGGCGGGCCAGAGTAGTGTTAGGAGTCTTGCCCAAGGACTCTTCTTGGTGCAGCACAGCATAGTTGCCCAGACTTGGAATCAAACCCAGTCGCCCACATGGCAGAGTGGCTCACGGGTGGTGTTATCTGGTGTGCCAGACCAACCACATTATTTATAAACATTATACACAATTTCACATCAAAAGTGGCATGGTATGTCTGAACTGTGACACTAATTTAGATTAGATTAGATAGAACTTTATTGATCCCTTTGGAGGGTTCCCTCAGGGAAATTAAGGTTCCAGCAGCAGCATCAGTACAGTACAAGAATAAGTAGACAGATATATCTGCTATAATGCTGCACACGGCATACATCAAATATAGACCCAAAGTGTATTTTAAGTTACTACCACAGTGTTGACACACATGTAGGAGATGTTAAAAGCACTGATTTGTAAAACAGCCGAGTGCGCTCAGCAGATCATGCTGCAAGGTTAAAGTGTCTGGAGTGAACTGTGCTTTAACATTACAGAACCCTCAAAAACATTCCAGACTACCAACAATTTTCAATCACCAAGTGGGCTCCAACTATATTCTAAACAGATGCAACATTTGCAAGCAAGATTCAGCTCTGTTACAGTATTCTTTGACACGCTGAAAAATTAAATGCCCTCTACGTTTAAGCCTATAACCAAGTGCAATCTTTTTATGAATACATTTTTAGGGAACGTTTAAACACAAAAAGGCAAGGGTGTAAATGTGTAAAAAGTCATACTTTGCATATTGGAAAAGTTGAATTAGCCAATTAGCCCAAGACTAGTAATTCCACTACTGTCCATCAACATGTATGAAAGCAGGCAAGGCATTTTACCACATACCTGTAGCTGATGCTGGTGTTGGGCAGTCAACGCATCCAGCTGATGTTGTAACTGCTCTTTCTCCAGGGTGGTTAGGCCCCTGATCTCTTGCAGGGCAGCACTGTGCTGCTTTTCCAGTTCCAACACATGCTGCTGAAGGGTTTCCAATGCAGAGCAGTGACTTGCCTCCATAGCAGTCTTCTGAGCTGAGAGGGCCTCAGACAACTTGTCCTACAAACAAACAAATCACAAAACAAGTCAGTTCATAACAACCCAGACCTCCACAGAGACCATTACAGAATTTGTTGTCTGAGGCAATGAATTAAGAACATATTCAGAAACCCTAAAGCAAACAATAGCCATACCAGGATACAACTGCTCCACAACAGCAAAGGTAATTTTAACTTGGTGATCGCAAGGACAAAACCAGTTTAACATGAGCATTCACATCACACAACACTCTCCTGGGAAACACACAGCAGTAATTATCAAGGGAGGGATAATCTCACACGCACACTTTCCATGTAGGTGGTCACAAAGGGGAGAAGTGGCAAATATATAAACAGAAAACACCCCCCCTCCATTTCACTGCCACGTTTATTCACATAGTTGCTGTCCCATTATGGTTTCACGTAAATATAATAATTACTGCAACTATCAAATTTAATTAGACTAATGTACAACAGGCTACTCGAACAAGGCTCGTCTCTGTTTACCTGATGGGTGTGGTCAAGTTCGGTTGCCATGGCACTCAACTTGTCCATATGGACCAGAGTCAGCTCTTGCCTCAACTTTTCTCTAACCAACAGCTCCTCTTCCCTCAATCTCTCCATCTCTTCGGTGTGCTGCTGCTGCAGCAATGTCCGTAACTTCTGCAGCGCCACCTCCTTCTCTTCCTGTGAAGCCTGGATCTCCTTTAGGTATGTACTCTCCAGAGTGTCCATGTTACACAGCATCCTGGTTTCAAGCTCCTCCAATTCCTGTTTGTGCCGGACCACAAGCTCCGCCTCTAGGGCTTCAAGCTGTGCCAGATTGGTCTCTTCAAGGACCACCTGAAGTTTATCCAGCTCAGTCCGATGTTTCTCAGAGAGCTCCGCCTCCAACGAGTCTATAGCCACCTTGTGATTGGAGATGAGTGAGTCAAGCTCCTCCTGGTGATGCAATCTGAGGTCCTGGCACTCTTTTTCTAGACCCTGAAGTTTTGAGACATGTTGCTCCAAAAGCAATTTTTGGGCCTCCAGCTCCAGGTCATGCTGTTGCTCCCTGAAATCCGCATCTCTCTTTTGGGCGAGTTTCTCTTCCAGCTGTCTTTGTTCTTCTTGATGCCTACATAAACAAACACCACAGACAAGACCATTTACAATATATTACAATATATATCAGCTACTTATATACGGTGTTATGCTAATAAAGTCCCCTACTGTGTTTGTTCATGTACCATCCCATTAAAAACATACTATCAAGCAAGTAGTCATGTGACTCCACCCTGTCCAGTCCGTGACTCAACATGGATAAAAACTCAAACAGTATCTTGTGGCCATACATGTAAAACACTGTACATATGCAGAGGCTTTTACTATGCAACCTGACCTCACCAACACACAAATCCTCTCAACGCTACAAAATATAGTGATTAGCTCCCTCTGGTCAGTAGACAGAGTAATTTCATCAAAAGCAGGACTTGATTTCAGAACAATGAATGAGTAGGTGTCCAAACACACATATCTGTACAAGTGATTTTCCTTAATGAGATCATATGGTGGATCAATAACACCCCTTGACCACTAGACAAGTTCCACTCCTATAACCACAAAAGTGCTGTTGCACTGCTGAGAAAAACGTGGCTCTCATTACCAGTGGAAGACTGAAAAAGTTCTCCCACACTTAACACCCACTATATCTTCTTGGATTTTCAGATGTGGTCCAGCTCAAGCACTGACCTGCAGAGAACCTCCTTTAGCTTGGTTTCTGTCTGTTCTTGGAGCAGTGCATTCAGTTCCTTCACCTCTGCTGCCATGGTGCTCTTGGCCATGCGTAGCTCACTCTCGTACTGAGCTTGGAGCTTCTGCTTGACAGCCACCACCTGAGGGCTTTCCTCACTATCCAAACTAGACTGCAAAGTCTGCAGCCTCTCTCTTTCCACTGCCAAGTGTTCGTGAGCCTGGGCCAGCTTCAGGTCCAGTTGCCTTCTTTCCTCCAGTGCAGTTTGCTGGAGCTCCTCTCTCAGGGAGGCTAGGCGCTCCTCAGCCTGAGCCTGGAGCTGCTCCCGGATCTTGGTCTGCTCTGCATTGCTTTGTTGCGAGAGCTCCTTACTCACACGATTCCTCTCCTCCAGCTGTGCTTCCTCAAGACGCTTGTGCAGTTCCTCTGCAAAGTTTTTCTGCAACTAATGGAGAAATGTACTCACTGAAGCATTTTTTAAAACAAACATCCAAAAAGCTTCAAACCTAACTTGTTTAAAAAGCACATTTGTATTAACAAAGACCTTTCAGACCAGCACTACAGTCATATGACAGTTCACTAAACCCCCTGTTCTTCACAACAGGGTTTCCTACAAGCTCCATCTAATCACGAGTTTCATCAAGACCTACTCACCCGGTCCTCAAGCTCTCTCAGCTCCTGTGTGCGCTGTTCAGTTGCTCTCTCCAGCTCCTGGGTGTGCTGGAGGGTCAGCTGAGCAAGCTGCTTCTCTAAGCTTAGTATGCGTTCAGTCTCTGAGGCCAGGTGAGCTAGCTTGGCCTGGTGCTCCTGGTTCTGCACCAGTGTCCTCTCCTCCAGCTCAGCCTCCACCTGACGTGCCACCTGTGCTGCTGACTGCAGCCGCAACTTTGTTATTTCTTATAGAAAAGGTGGGAAAAGGAGTGTTACCTTTATAATGAACGTTGAATGGGAGAAAAAGGTTACACACATACAAGTTTACCTTCAAATACTGTAGTTCTAACCATTATCTACAAATTAAGATGCCTAGAACAGTGGTTGAGGGTGTTCAAAGAGTGCACATGCAAGAAATCACTAGTTTCCAGAACATCCAAAGAACTGTAGATCTCTCCATCCTTAATATCATGTGTTCATGACTCCACAGTATGAAAGGCACAGGGCAAAATTGACACTCAAGACATCAGCAAAGCTAAGGAAACTGCAATCCAAAAAGAAACCTACAGTACATAAAATACAATATCAGATCCTTTAAGGATAATGTACTACATAAGGGGCTACCAACCTTGCTCTTGGAGAGCTACCTTGCTGCAGTTATCAAATAACATCCCAATCAGCCAATCAAGAACTTGGCAATAACTGACGGCTGACATAATTAGTTGGGTCAGGTAGGGTAGATTACAGTTAAATCTAAGGTCTGAAGCAATGTAGCTGTCCATGAGAAAGGCTGATCACCCCTGATTTAAAAGATCAAAGCATTTACTATAAAAAAAAATCTAATAATCAAGATGGGGCAAATACATTCTTCCTGTTCTTCCTCCTCCAACAGCTTTATAGGTGTCAAACTCAGACCAGTGAGTTATACACACTGCCTGCTACTGGAGGCCTGAAGGTCTCACCTTTAATGTGGTTGTCTGAGAGCTTGGCCCGCAGCTGTTCAATCTCTAATGCATGTTTGGTGTTGAGCTGTTCAATGTCGCTGTAGTAGCGGTCAGTAAGCTCAGTGCGAGCCTGCAGCAACTCCTCTTTATAAGACAGAGCCATGCTACAGCGTAGCATCTCCATGTCCTGCTTGTGCTTCTCTTCCAACTGCAAACGCAGCGTGTCCAGCTCCGCCTGTCATATAACACGAAGGGATGCAGTAAACAAACATGCATATCTGGATTACATCTACAAATATCCTCTATAGGCGAATCATTGACAGTGCATCCAAAAAGTCACAGCACTTCACTTTAAGTTACAGTCTTATTCCAAAATGGATTCAATTCATTTTTTTCCTCAAAATATTAGACAAAACCACACAATGTCAATGTGAGAAAACTTAGTTTGAAATCTTTGCAAATTTATTACAAATAAAATTCTCATTTCTACAGCTTGACTGTAGAATGCCTGTGGTAAATACATTTGATTGGACATGATTTGTAAAGGCACACCTCCAAGACATGATTGTATCAAGACCCAGATCTGGGGTAGGCTACAAAAAAAAATTCTCCACCAATAAGACGTGTATGGGATAGAGAGGCCAGACAGAAGCCACTCCTTAGTAAAAGGCACATGCCCGCCTGTCTGGAGATTGCCAAAAGACACCTAAAGGACTCTCAGACCAGGAGAAACAAATTTATTTGGTCTGATGGACTCAATGCCAAGCATCACAAAACCAGTCCTACAGTGATTGGTGGTGGCAGCATCTTGTTGTGGGGATGCTTTTCTAGACAGGGTCAGAGATTAAGAGAACTGCACTGATGTACACAGAGACATCCTTGATAACCTGCTCCAGGGTGCTCTGGACCTCAGACTGGGACAAATGTGTATCTTCCAAAACCACAACCCTAAGCACACAGCCAACATAAAAGAGTGGCTTCGGGACAACTCTGTGAATGTCCGAGTGGCTGAATGTCAGAGCCCAGACTTAAACCTGATTGAAAATCTCTAGAGATATCTAAAAATGGCTGTGTATCGATGCTCCCCATGCAATCTGATGGAGCTTGAGAGGTTCTGAAAGAAGAATGGGAGAAACTCCCCAAAAACAGCTGTGCCAAGCTTGTACCATCATACTCAAAAAACTTCAGGCTGTAATTGCTGCCAAAATGTGGTTCAACAAAGTATTAAGCAAAGGCTGTGAAAAAATCTGTACATTATATTTGTAAAGCCATTTTTAGTAAATTTAAAGATTCCAAAGAAACCTCTCACTTTATTATGAGGTATTGTATTTAGAATTTTGAGGGGAAAATTAAATTAAGCCATTTTGGAACAAAGTTGTACTGTAATAATAAACGCAAAAAGTGAAGCACTGAATACAACACCTCAACTGCTGTTACACTGACAGAAATTTTACAACAATTTTTCATTGCAGAAGGACAAATAGCATAACTGGGAATTATTGCTTATGTGCAACTTGTATACATTTCTTATTAAAGAATACTACCTTGTGTTTCTCTAACTGCTCTGTAATCTCAGCCAGTGCATCAGCCCTCTCCTCCTCAGCCTTCCCTTCAGAGAGGAAACTGTAGAAATCCAAGAGATTCCAATAAATAAATTATCATAAGCACATTTTTTAAAAAGTCACATTTCTGTGTGCAGAAACCTTATGAAAGCATCATATGCAAATCCAGTGGTCCCACCTTGCTTCCCCAGTCTTGAGGACGGACTCCTCAAGGGCTCCCTCTACAAGCCGCAGCTGCAGCAGGGCTATCTCTTCCCGGTGGCTTTCCTCACTGGTGCTCAAACGCTGCTCAAAGTATGTGCGCAGGTTCTCCAGCTCTACTTCGTTTTGTTCAGATCCTCGACGCTAAGCGCTAGGCCCATGCTTCAACCGTTCAATGTCGCCAACTCGTGATGAACGTGTCAGCAACTGCTCCTTCAGCTCTAAGAACAGGAGAATTTATGCTTTGAAGTAGCAAAGTACACAACAAACAAATTTAGTTTTGGACTGTGTATGTAGACAGACAGACACACAGACAGACAGACACACAGACACACGCACGCACAGACAGACACGCACAGACACACGCACAGACACACGCACAGACACACGCACACAGACACGCACAGACACGCGCACAGACACACGCACAGACACACACACACAGACACACGCACAGACACACACACACACAGACAGATGGGACAGACACACACACAGACAGACAGACAGGACAGACACAGACAGACAGACAGACAGACACAGACAGACAGACAGACAGACACACAGACAGACAGACAGACAGACACACACACACACACACACACAGACAGACACACACAGACAGACAGACAGACAGACACACACACAGACAGACAGACAGACAGACACACACACAGACAGACAGACAGACAGACACACACAGACAGACAGACAGACAGACACAGACAGACAGACAGACAGACAGACACAGACAGACAGACAGACAGACACACAGACAGACAGACAGACAGACACAGACAGACAGGACAGGGACAGACAGACAGACAGACAGACAGACAGACAGACAGACAGACAGACAGCAGACACACACACAGACAGACAGACACACACAGACAGACAGACACAGACAGACAGACACACACAGACACAGACACACACAGACAGACACACACAGACAGACACACACACAGACAGACAGACAGACACACACACAGACAGACAGACAGACAGACACACACACAGACAGACAGACAGACAGACACACACACAGACAGACAGACACACACACAGACAGACAGACAGACACACACAGACAGGACAGACAGACACACACACACACACAGACAGACAGACAGACAGACACACACAGACAGACACACAGACAGACACACACAGACAGGACACACACACAGAGAGAGAGAGAGAGAGAGAGAGAGAGAGAGAGAGAGACAGACAGACAAACAGACACAGACAGACACACAGACAGACACAGACAGACAGACACACACACACACACACACACACACACACACACACACACAGACAGACACACACACAGACAGACACACACACACAGACAGACACACACACAGACAGACAGACAGACACACACAGACAGACAGACACACACACACAGACAGACACACACAGACAGACAGACACACACAGACAGACAGGCACACAGACAGACAGACAGACAGACAGACAGACAGACAGACACACACAGACAGACACACACAGACAGACACACACACACAGACACAGACAGACACACACAGACAGACACACACACAGACACACACACACACACACACACACACACACACACACACACACACACACAGACACACACACAGACACACACACAGACACACACACACAGACACACACAGACACACACACAGGACACACATACAGACACACACACAGACACACACTACTATGACAACACACACACAGACACACACACAGACACACACACAGACACACACACAGACACACACACACATGTCAACAAATGCATTCTACCTCCAAGTTCCTGCCTGCTAGTCCTCATACTCTCTAGCTGTGACCAGAGATTTGTGATTTCCTTCTCTGAGCTGGACTTCAGTGCATCCTGCTCAGCATGCAGACGATCCACCTGAAACAGCAGAAATGGAAGAAGTGGTGTTAGCTTACTGTATTATACTTGGATTAAGTTGTATGACTTGCTAACACACTTAATACACCACTGAATTACAGTAAAATACTGTTTGAGATGAATGAAGCAAAGCCCCAACATTTCCTATAAACTTCAAGACCCTCTTCGTGCAGTTTTCATATTCCCTTAAAACCAAAGCTCATGCTCATAGCTACTATACCTCTTGTTGCAGCTGTTTCTCTCTTTGCTCTAGATTTTGAGCATGAGCCTGCTGCTCCTGTAGCACCACCTTGTGACTAAAAACCAGCTCTTCAACAGCACCTGAACGAAGAGCACATTAACATCTCAAAATGATTGTGGAAACAAATTAGACTCAACAGAAATAGAAGGATGCTCACGTGCAGCAGAGTCTCGGTCAGCCCATGCTTGACTCAAGTCTGACTCAAGATGCCTGATCTCCAGCTCTTTAGATCGCTGAAGCTCCTCAAGTCTATCCTGAATTTGAGTCAGATTTGCTTCGGCTTTGGTGAGAGCAGCAAGGGTCTCACTTTGCTTTTCTTGGGTCTCTTCTAATCGTTTCTGGAGCTCTGATCGTTCACACTCCAGCTCTTGCAACAACTTGTTCTTTTCATCCTGGACAAAGATTAAAGGAGTTGAAATCCATTTTCATGAGCATTGGACAAACAAAACACACATGTAACCATACTTTACCTCTAGTTTACTGTTCTGCTGTTGCTCCATAGTGGTTTGTTCCTCCAAGATACACTTTTCACACTCACATTTCAGATCATCTAGAGGAGAGAAATACTGCCACTAATATTTTGGAAAAATTGTACAAGCCATGATGTGGTTATAGTATGATTTTCAGTGCATATTAAACTATAATGGAAAGCTGGATCTTCTGAAGATAAACTACTACACTAACATTAAGTCAATAAAGGTAAGCTAAACCCAGATCACATAAGCTATACTGTAAACAAATAAAAACTGAGCAGTGAAAGAAGAGAACAAGTTCATAAACCAAAACCCTGTATAGGGTTACAATGTCTTAGTAATGCAAATTAAATAATAAGGGTAACTGCAGTGAAATTATTTAGTGATTGTGTTCAATAACTATGCAAACTAAAGCCATTAAAAAAAAATAAAGCAAAGAAAATTCTTTGGAGTCTTTACATCAATTATAAATGAGTCCAGGCTGAAAACTTGCCCTGAAAACTTGGTTTTATTACCAAGCGCTTAGACCACTGATTGCCACTTGCAGAGTAATTTATTATAACTTACTTGTTTAGTTCTTTGTTTTGGAACAAATTACCCACTAAGTCTCGGCTGCCAACAATGCCCATTAAAACCAACTGGCTTCATAGCACAGATACACATTTATTCCAGAGAAGGGAAACCAGTAATTAGGCATGACAAATTTTAAAGCTACAAAAGACCCAATTTATCAAATTAATGTAACACAATTTAGTCACTGTGCTCAACATGAACACCCATATCACAATTATGACAATACAGTTATGGTGCATAAACTATGCAGGCCTACAATACACATTAAACATGTATGTTTAACTTACCAATCTCCTTCTGGTGCTGGATCTGAGCTCTTTTCTCCTGCTCACGGTACTGTTCACAGAGCCTCTCCAGCTCAAACTGCTGGCGTGCCTGGAGCATGGCACTCTCCTGGGCCCACTTCTCCCTCAGGCTGGCCTGTAGCTCACTCAGTGCTGCCTCCTTTTCCTTCTGCAAGTTGGTTTGGGACAGTTCCAGCTGAGCTGTGTGCATGTTGGTCAGGCTCAGACGCAGAGCTTCAAGCTCCAGAGTGTGCTGGGTCTGAAGACAAGAACCAAGACAGATGTGTCAGTTTCATCCACATACAACTATATGAACTGGCATTTAGACAACATGGCTTCTCTAAGTCACCCATGTGGACCACACAAAGGAATATTCATGGTCAAGTAAATAACATGCATTCTCTGTGTATATTCATAATTCCCTGTAGAGACTTCCAAGGAGCAGTGGTCAAAGTAAATATAAAACAGATTAACTGAGAAAAAAATATTCCAGACCAAGTATCAGAAAAGGTGCGATACCTGTGCTTGCAACAGCTCTGCCTGATGTGCAGCCTCCATGCTCTCTCTCAGCTCCTCCATGAGCTCAGCTTTTAGCTGGTTCAATTCCTCCCTCTGCTGGGCCGCCTGATGCGACAGCTCTCTTTGGCGTTCGCGCTCATGAACCTACAGGGGATGAAAGCAGATGAGCCATAAATATGCAAAACCATGAGAAGGAGAAATTTCACTTTGATGGTATATAAAGGAATATCACACCTGTTTAACTAGGCTGATCTGTTTCCTCTGCTCATCTTCCAGGTTGGCCTTCAGCTCAGAGAGTTCCTTTTCTAAGCGCAAACTCCAGCCTTGCATCTGGAAGGAGTGAGGGTTGGTTTTGAAAAAACCAACAACAAAACATGGCATAAGGCACAGTCTCATTTATCTAAGTTGTATTTTTCCCTGTCTGTGTGTGTACAGAAATTAATCTCATTAATTAATTAAAAGGGAAATAAGTACTCATTGCATAAACATAATTAAATAATTTACTGATTTAAAGTTTTATGCATTTCTGCATTACTCCAGTATGATCATTTTAAAGATTAAACAGACAACACACTCAATAGTTGACACTACCTCCTTTTGATGTTTCTCTACCAGTTGGTTTTTCTCCTCTTCGTGGTTCTTCAGGTGCTTGTCCAGAGACTGTCTGAGCATGGTCAGCTCCTTCTGGAAGGTGCTCTCCTTCTCCATCAGCTCTTCTTCTGCTTTTTCTTTCGCATCCTTCATCTGTTCAAGGTCAATATCTTTGGCTTCAAGTTGAGCCTGAAGGAATGTCACACAGAGAATGCACATAAAAGCATTATTTGGCTGGTTCCTTACAGGTGTGGCTAATATTGTAATCATTAAAATAAATATTAAAATACATTTATATTTATTTAAAACTTTTCAGACTTTTTAAAATCTGCTGGTAGGTGGTAGCCATTAGGGGTGTACTTTGTGCACTACTGGTGCCGGTCCCAAGCCCGGAAAAATGGTGAGGGTTGCGTCAGGAAGGGCATCCGGCATAAAACTATAATGTGGATCATAAATATGACGATCCGCCGTAGCGACCCCTAAAGGGAGCAGCCGAAAGAAGAAGCTGGTAGCTGCTGCAGTGACTCTGCACTGCGGAAACTTCAAATGACTTCAGTGCTGTTCTTTTTCACTTTAGACCAGGTAAAATGCTTCTGTTGTCTCTGCTTTAGAAGGAGCTTGATATTACCAATGCTGCATTTGTAGCCCCTTTCCTGGAGACACTAGTGCATAGTGGATCTTGATGCATAGATACAAACCTCAGTCCACTCTGTGTGAATAATTCGTTTTTCTATAGCATGTATACCTTAGCATTAGCCACCTCAAAGTTCAGAACTTGCACTTCTGTTAAAAACAAAGAGAGGTGCACAAATCTCCCACCAGTAAAACAGCTCCCTTTGAGCAACAGTTTTATATAGTTTTGGAGATCATTACGTTTTCTGAGAAGATGGCGCTCAGGCCACCAGATGGCACTCTGAATGTTACAGCTAAAACAAAGAATCTGAAATGGATCAGAATTAAAATGGTCCATATCCAAACCAAAATATGCCTACGGCATCCCAAACAGCAACGTAATCAAATTTGAAATTGAATATTCTAATAATCGGAGGCTCTGGATTTCTGATTTTCATAAGTGAACTGATCAAAAAGTACATCAAAAAGGTCTTTAGATGGTCACACACATACTGCCCCAATACAGAGCGAACCTCAAGCAAAAGTTTCAAAAGTTCCAAACCTCAAAGTTTATGAGCTCTGATTCCATAGCCTTTTCCATACTCCGAGTCTGCTCTTCTAAGGCCTCCAGACGCTTCTCCAGGGTGGCTTTCTCCTTTGCTCCCTGACTCAAGGCCTCTTCCGCATTTGTTAAGTTCTGTTTAAGGCACATCAATTTTGCTTCCAGGTCTGATTTATCCTTCTCCAGCTTTTTTAGGTTCTCCACCCTCTCCTCTACTTCTGCTTGGAGTTGCTGGATTTCCCTATTAGCAGAGCCCACCTCAAGTGTTTTTTGGCCCAGCAGCACAGATGTAACTTGGTTCTTTTCCCTTTGGTTCTCCAGTTCTGACATGAGCTGGTCCCTTTGGGTTTGCAGGGAGGAGAGCTGACGGCCAAAAAGAGCCTGCACCTCACTGCTCACTGTGTCTCCAGCAGTTTTTTGCTCTTGAATATCCCTGACCAGCTGCTCTTGCTGCTTGAGTTGCAGTACCAACCTCACCTTGTCCTCTTTCAGTTCTTTCAGGAGATCCTCTGTGGATGAAAGGGTAGAGTTCTTCTCTCTTAAGTCAGCAACATCAGGTGTTGGGCATACTCTCTCTTGCTGATTCTCTAAGGAGCTGAGTTTGTTCTTGAGGTTGTCATGCTCGTGGGTTTTCTGGCTGATGATCTCTTCACAGTGAAGTCTTTTCTTTCGTTCTGTCTCCAGCTCCCACTTCGCTTCCTCAAGCTCATCTGATGCTTTGCTCCAGCGCTCCCGTGCCTCATCCAACTCCTCAGCTGAGTGTCTGACCTCCTCCTGAAGAACCTCTAGCTGTTTCTCCTTCTCCTCCAACTGGTCAGTCAAGTCTCTGCACTGCTGAATCAGTAGCTCCTTGCCCAAATCCATATCACCCATACTTTCATTCGGGCCCTTTGAAGAAGAGGTGAAGCTCTGCCACTGAGCTTGAGTGAAAGACATATCACACAGGACAGGTGTCTCTCCCTCTACTTGGTCTGGCTCAACAGAAAATGCAGGGTTGTTGTGTTCAGTATGGTCACACTGGTCAGAAATCCTTGAATCAAAAACAATCTCACTTTCCAACTCTAATTTAGAGGCTTCAGAGTTCTCCATAAAGTTTTGCTCCTCTAGACTTTGTTCTACCCATGAGCTTTCATGCTGCACAGCCATTGCAAGGTATCTTTCCATCAATTCATTCTGGTCTTCTGTAACCGAAACATTCAAACTAGACCCAGTTCTAGCAGTATTCTCACTGGCCATCTCCTGGTTGTGCTGTTCTTCAGAGGCTTTGACCCAGTTCAGGCTGGCATCAAACTCCTCAGAGACACCATGTTGATTCAGTGAGTGGTTATGCTGCTGGGCTCTACTGAGCAACTCCTGAATATGCCTGACCTCCTCCAAATGTTCCTCTCGCAAACGCTTCAGTGCAACTTCATGAGATTCTGTTAATTGGGCTGCATTCATCCCTCTCTCCTCCTCCAGGGTCTGGAGCTGCAGTTCATAGTTGGCAATTTCCGCTTCGTGTTTGGAGCGCAAGTGCTTTCCCGTTTCTTCTGCTTCTTGAAGCCTGCTTTGAAGCTGTTGAACCAACCCATCTAGCTGAGCCACATCCCGGTTGAGCTCCTCTTTCTCAGCCTTGTACTTCTGCATCTCCTGTGCCAGTGCCTCAGCTTTCTCAAGCTCAAACTGAAACTCTGTTAGCCGAGCCTCCATCTCAATCTTCTCACTCTGCAAAGTGTCCACTGCCATTTGCAGGCTGTTTGCTCGTTCTTGTGCTCTCTTGGTGTTCTGATGCTCTTCATCCAACTCGGTTCTTAGTCTCTGAAGTACAGCATCAGTATCTGAGTTTAGGCTTTCGCCTGAGCCCATATTGGTCTTTGAACTTTGTTCACTGTTGTGAAGCAAGCTTGCTTTGGCTTGATCCAGGTCATTTAAAGTAAAGGCACTGTTTAGCTGGCTGAGGGAATCCTCCATGACGCTCAGCTTCTGTTGCAGAGTTGTGATTTCATTCTCTTTCTGAGCCAAAAGGCATTGTTGATCTCTAGTTACCTACAAAGCATAGATAAAAACCCAACATTTTCATACATCGAATTCGTAATGTCTTGTGCGCGCACACACACACACACACACACACACACACACACACACACACACACACACACACACACAATTACTGACTTATGACATGATTGGTATGTGATTGGTATTTGATGACTGTGAGGTAAGTACCTTTTGAGAGTCCTCTATCTGTAGCTGCCACTGGTTCTGCTGGGCTTGAGACAGATCCACGCATCCTACATTTTTACTGCGCAGGTACTCTTTGGCCTGAGAAAAGTGTTGACAGATTAATTTCAAGCAGGCTTCTAAAACAATTACAAGAATGTGAGAACTGCTAAAAAGGTGTCCATTTTAAAGGAACACACTCCAAAAGTACCAACAGAAGCAGATTGTGTTCATGCTTTAAAAAAAATAATAATAAT
The DNA here is from genome assembly GCA_034509495.1 of Acestrorhynchus altus. Classification (NCBI taxonomy): domain Eukaryota; kingdom Metazoa; phylum Chordata; class Actinopteri; order Characiformes; family Acestrorhynchidae; genus Acestrorhynchus; species Acestrorhynchus altus. Next base: position 21,024,618 of record CM067504.1, on the reverse strand, counting down.
AAATAATAATAATAATTAAATTACACTATGGCCAAATCAATACCAGCTAATGTACAACTTAGATGTTCTCCATCCTAGCTGTAACAGCTTTAAGATTAGAACCAAAGACCCATCTGCTGTATGGCAGGTGTTTTTTTTTACCGTACCTGCTGTAGCTGCTGCTGAAGCTCCAGTATTTGGCCTGTTAACTGTTGGGCCTCCAGCTGTACCTGGTCTCTGCTCATTAGCGCTGCCTGCAGGTTAATACTCAGCTGTGAGATGATCTCATTCCGCTTCTCCACAGCAGCCTGCAACTGCTGCAAGGCCATAGAAAACACCACTGTCAGAATCTACTATTACGCCTCTAATTTAAATGTTTCAATAACAAACACTCTACCAAACACAATGTCTGACCCACAAATTTTATTCACTCAGAATGGTAAAATGACTAACTGACGGGCTGCAAGCCAGATACTAAAGTGCATTAAATATACTGGAACAATGTATTTTTAGATAAGAACCATCTTACTATACGCCCGGAAATGCTGCCAGGTATAATATTAAAATATATTTATATACAGTGGGGAAAATAAGCATCTGATACACTGCTGCAGTGTGTGCAAACTTGGTCAAGAACTACGGGAAATGTCTGACATCTATAATAGCAAACAAAGGTTTCTGTACCAAATATGAATTGTTTTTTATTGAATCAAATACTTATTTCATGCAATTAAACACAACTCAAGTATGTAACAATCAATGGAATTTTCTAAGTATTTAGTTTAGATTCTGTCTCACAGTTCAAGTGTACCTACCTTAAAAATTACAGACCTCTTTCTTTGCAGGTGTATATATATTATTATTTATTTATTTATTTTTTTACACACACAGTATGTAAATCAAATGTATTATTTTATAATTAAAATCCTTCAGAAACATTAAAAATTATGCTTTTGCAAAAATTAGGGTAAATGATGCAAAACGAAATCAAACCAATTATGATGGCAAATACAGATGGCTGCATAAGCTTTTCACATGGTCATATAGCATGAACACAAATCAGCCCATATGAACAAACACGCTTAACCTAGTTTACAGAATCATGCTATTTTTGGATATTTTCAGCAGAGATCAGCAAGATGAACTCACATTAACTGTATACTGACATTTCATAAATGCATATTGTTAATGTAGTATTTTAGGAAAAGGACAAACAGTGTTTTCCTGCTTTTAATCTGATATAGTGAAAGGATATGTTCAATATATTGTCTACCTTGAGTTGTTCTCTACTACTGTGTGTAACTATAAATTCCCCAAGAAGGTCCTCTGACTCAACAGGCTGCTCTGCTGTAAACTCATCTCCAGTAAGGCAGCTCCATTCTGGGGCATCTGCTTCATCTGTCTCCTTTCTATACTGACAGACTGAAGGGTAACCAGTGATGCCATCAGGGTGCAATGATTCCTGCAGGGTTAGTCAGAAATATGTGCATGTTTACCCCAACAGGCATTAATATGACAACACTTCCAAGACATTTCACTGTTGTTGACCTATATAGCCCTAAGTTACACAAACATTGTAGAACAGGGAAAATAGATACAATCTGATGTCAAAAACATGGTTGCAGAATGTAATAAACAATCCAAGTCATACATTCTCCTGTATTAATGTTCCTCCACAAAGCCAATGAAGGACAACTTTTTGAATTTGAATTTAATCAGTAATTTAACAGACAGTACATTTGAGACTGTTACCTAAAGGGCATCTTGTTGTCTGCCCTGTACCACTGCACACTATTTTATTCAAACATAGTTAAACATATTTCTGTGTGAATGAGCAAACGTATGCTGCTGTTGCCTAAACAGAAAAAAACACTTTCACACACACTGAAAAAAAAAAAAAAAAAAAAAAAAAAAAAAAAAAAAAAAAAAAAAAAACACTTGTTGGAAGCAAATGAAACTACATGTGAATGTAAAGATAATGGAAAGTTTATTGGGCAAAACTGTACAACTGAAAGGGGGATCTAGTGTCCTGATGGGCCACCACTAAAGGCTGGATACAAGACAAGAAACAGTTGAGCATGGAGGCTTACAGGGTCCATATGGCATCCTGTGGCACATTTGCCCACCAATGTTGCAGCTGGACCTGTAGATCCTGCAGACTCATATTGTGCCAAATCTGACATCCCAGGTGATCCCACAAATGCCTGATTGGAGATCTGATTGGGTTCCATAGATCACATCAGCAGTTAGGGCAGTGCGTCTCAGGATTGAAGTGCTCCATTCTTTAATCCAACCACTGTCAAATCCCAAACAGGACCTGGGTTCTGAAAAAACTGGTTCCAGTCCATAGCAGTCCAGGTTTCACATGACACCACTGCAAACTAAGGCTTGGTCAAAACAGCCAAGATGGCGGGCAATTCCTTGAGGCAACCATCATGTTTCTCTCAGTCCAAAGATGTGACCCATCTTAAAGTCTGTCAACTTGGCAAAAGTCTGAGTACTTCATAGAGGCATGTCTAACAGTCAAGTATCTCTCACCAAAAGTTACAGTCTGAAAGACTTAATATGGGGCAGCATGGAAAGCCCTTTTACACTCTTTTGTGCCAAAATCCAGTTTCTAGTAAGTACAGTAACCTCAGAGGTCAGCAGCAATCATCATTTTTTGTCAATGAGTGTACTTAAACGTGGTAGGTTTTGCAACATCACAAAATATGCAAAACTGGCTGTTTATATAGATTAGCAGCCACATATGAGAATGCCAAAAGAAACTCATTCATCAAAAGTGAGTCAGTTTAACATGATGAAAACCCTTTAATGAAAAGGATTTAAACAAAATAAAAAATAAAAAAAATTCAAACCTCCAAATCTGTCTTGCTGTCCTGCCCATGAGAGTGGTCAATTTGGTGCTCCTCTAAGTGGTGCTCTTGCGCTGCCCGGTCATTCGTCTGGACAGCCTGGCCCGTCCTCTTCGGCGTCTTTTTCTGCGTGTTCGCACTGTTGCTTTTCGCCCTCCGCTGTCTAAAGTGCGCAAGCTGCGCCACAGGTTGAGGGACAGGTAGAAGGACAGGTATGTCAGGATGAAGTAGCAAGAATACACGATGAGCATACTGTCTAAAGATCAAGAGTTAGGGTTAAAAGAAACAGCGACCACTAATGTGTCTGCGCCTACGCATTTCTTCACTGGCTGAAGCGAAAAAAGGCAGCAGCAGCAGAAGGCAGCCTCAACCCAGAAAATCAGTCTGTCCATTACTGAGAGCAAACAACATCCAACATCCACAGAGTCTCTTTTTGGGGCAGCAGAGAAAGACACATTAAGATCTTTGGTTCCCACAGGTTTGCACAGTTTTCTTAAACAAGATGTATTTTCCAGTTAACTCAAAAGCAAGCTCCTAGACGAACCATGAGAACCTCATCACATTCCATAGGAATCTGGCTGAACACCCAATTCTACAAGCCATCTCTCCACAGCTTCCTTAAGCAGCTTACTCCAGATTAGAGCACATCCGAAAGAGGCCCCATAAATGATGCGCATCCCTGACCCTGTTTACATGATGCCACGCCCATGTTTCCATGGAGTCATTCAAAAACAGCAACAGTCACTAAGCATCAACCCTTCAATCAATCAAAAGCATCCGACTCCACAATTTCTGACAGAAGATCAGTTCACTATATCCCAGAATTCATCTAAGATCCTGGAAGTGTAAGAAAAGGGGGGAAACGAGGAAGGAACAAGTCTTGTAACTCACTCGTGTAAACAAGCACACAAAAATGTGGTCTAACAGTGTTCTCGCCCAGAACTGCCCCCCGGGTTTCACTTGCACTACTGACCCAGATCTTTCTTAGCAGAAAAAGGCAGGAATTAGCCCACAAGAGCAGGCAGTTCCGCTAGATTACATGTGCCCTCCTTTCAGCAAATATGTGCACAGCCAGTTTACCCTGCAACCCACTGTCATGTCAGATCACATGGAGATGCAGCTGGAGCCTCAAGCATGAACACACCAACTAAATCACTTTCATGCAAGATCTCAGTGATTCACTGGACTGTATATTATGTGCACATGAAATATGAAACCTTTACAGTTAGAGCCATTCAATTATCTGCACTTCACTCCAATTAAGTCAATGAAAAGGTGCAGATGCATTATTTGAAGATATTTCTTCAAATAACTCAAGTTTATGGGCTTTCAACAACATTCAACAAGCCTTATTATTCTGGCACAGTTCTAAACAAAAACTCTCAAACTGAAATTGTGTAATTGTGTTTAATATTAAAGCATTTCAAGATACAACTTTCACACCATTACTCATCTGGATGAAAGCTTTAATGGTCTCATAAGCAGTGTGCGCCATCTATAGGATAAAAATAGCATAACCCCCTGACTAAAAAGCCTATAACCTACTATATTTTCTTGTATTTAACTCCACTGCCAACCAAATCTAAGTCCGCTTGTGGAGTTTGTGCAAGATAAACACCAAAAACAACTTTTCAGCCTCTAACTTTATTGATTTATACAGACATTTTATGGTGTCTAAGACTGATATGTGAACAGCCTCTGATCTGATTGGTTGCACTGTGCCTCATTCAAAAAGCATTTTGGGCTGAAACACTTCCAACTATACTCTCTGGAAGGCTTGGCGAAACGGCTGCAGGCTGAACAGGTGGATATGACAAGGTTGCCTTCTGTAACACCAGAAAAAGCCATTTCTAAAGGCCACTTTTGCAGTTTACTTTCCATATTTGGACAATATGAACTATGGCATGATTTGAAAATCAAAGTCTTATTTCTGTGCATTTGCATTTCCTAACATAAATCTAAAGGTTTGGCAAACTAATAATCAGGAATCCCATTAACAACCTAAACAGCCCAAACAGCCAGTCCAAACAGTTCCCCAATACCAGCCATTTGGGCTTAACTCATAGTTCCACTTGGAATGTGCTCAAATTGTGCATTCAGACAGTATTAGTGCTTTATATTTTGTTATGTTACAGTCTTATTCCAAAATGGACTCAATTTTTTCAGTCAAAATTCTACACACATTACCCCATGATGAAAAAGTCACATTCAAAATGACTTGAGGCTGTAATTGCTGCCAAAGCTTCAACAAATATTGAGTAAAGGCTGTGAATACTTATGTACATTATATTTGCATTTTGGTTTTTTTATAAATTTGCAAACATTTCAATCTTCTCACCATCATTGTGAGGTATTGTTTGTAGACGTTGGAAGGGAAAATAAATTGAATCAATTTTGGAATAAGGCTGTAACATAAAATGTGCAAAATATGAAGTGCTGTGAAATTTTTCTTAATGCACTGTACATTTAGAGAATGTATAGTCATGAATACTTGCCTCAAAGTCATAGAAAAATCATTTAGTTTTTCTGCAAGCTTCTCATCAATATGCTTTTCAATCTTCAGGAGAGATGGTTTGTTTCCCCTCAACCTCCAATTCACCCACTAAACATTTGACTTGGACATGCAGATCATGAATATATTGCAATTTAGACAAGACCTGCAGGTCCATAAGATGTCTAATATTTAGTGGCAATCGACTCTGATCATCTCTGAACACATTGTGCTGCATATGCAAAACACACAAATCAATATTAATTAGCGATTTCCCCACGACATTCTGCACTTGCTTCTGAAACATATTGAACGATTTCCAATTTACATTTGGTGCGTCCATTGAGATTTAAATGAGATTCATGATTCCGATCTCTGAAAGCAGATCCTTAATTTTCTCAGCAATATCTTTAGCTGTTGATTGACCCATAAACTCTCATAGTATTTGGTGGTCACCTCAGATCCGTCACTGCAACAGCCTGGTGCTTAACTCTTTTAGCACTGCCTCACCCATGTTCGAAATGTTGAAGATTTTACAACACAGTGCAGATTTTGCCCACCCGATGTCCCAGTCTGTCAAGCCAAGCCTTAAATTTATCCAACTGAACTGACATTATTGAACCAGCATTTTACCTGGCATTGTGCTAATTTACCTCTAATTAAAGCACAACAGTGGATCTGGGTGATCGATCTGCATTTTTTTTTTTTTTTTTTTTTTTTTTTTTTTTTTTTAAATAAAAGTTTAACCAAATGGATGTATTTTATTACACATTTCATTTTATCTTCAATTAACAGAACATATCCATTTATTTTGTGAAGCAAAATTTCATGACTTTTTGGGGATATTAATTTTCCCAGACTTGGAAATTTCTATTCTCAAATTCCATGACATTTACATGTTAAATGTAAATAATTAATTACATATATTTCATTTTTGTTTTAATCATGGGACTGTTTAACAATTTACACAAAGTCTAAATCAGAGCATTCAAACAATGCCTGTGGAGTTCTGGCATTTCGTGACTTCCATGAACTATAACCCAAACTCATTGAAAGGAAAACAAAAAAAGGCTTAAAATATGCCTCTTAACATGTCAGGTACATTAAATGACAGTTTAGTTTCTGGAAATTAAATATGAACACTAGTGAGTGCTCAAAAACATTAATAAAAGGGCTAAGAGCAAATAAATTGTAACTTATGATCTCCCAACAAACACGCCACTCCCTACCATACAGCCAAACACTGGACATTGCCTGCTACACTTTTAGATTGTAGACAGAAAATAGAACCTCTATAAACAATAAAACTGTTCATGATTTCTTAATCATATTTGATTCTTTGTTTAGAGGTTTTACCATCGTTACTTATCATTCATTGAACTGTTTGTGCACTGTACAGGTACAATCCTTTTGATTATATTATTATTATTTTTATTATTATTAAGCTAATTTGCACTGAACCTTTAATCTAAACATCTTATGATTGCTCTGGTTTCATTTAGGTGATTTTCCTGCCTACAGTGTTCCTTCTTTCTACTGTTGACTTTCATATGCCCAGTTTTTTTTTATTCCACTGCTGCTCTGAGGCGTTTGATGGCAGGTGTATGATTTTATTTGTTGGTAACGTTACACTGTTTACCCCTGTCTGAGCTGAGGGTGAAAGAGGCTCCGCAGAGGCTTTATTAAGTAGCTAAGATCACATTTTAAAATGTAAATAACTGCAGGCAGCCGGTAACAGTCTCGGTGTTGATCTGAGTTGGGTGGGCGGCTGTAACGGGGCTTTAATGTTCAAATCCAAACCCACAGGTAATGCTTTCTCCGGCGACCTTCAACTCCCAGCTCCGTTTAAAGTGCAGCCTGTCGTTCCCGAAGCCACTGGTTGGGCCCTGCAGCGCGTAAATGCCTGCCAGCGAAGCTGTCCGGCGTGAAACGGAGCCTGTGCACTGTAACGCGGCGGGACGGAGCCGTTACAGCACTAAAGTTAGTTAGCAAATAAAGCTAACCTGGAGCTAGCGAGCCACACTACGCCGCTTTACGCACCTTCGCCCTTCCTGCCTCGAGTTTCCGTTGTCGTTCATCTTGGTCCATGTCCTGAGTCAGAGGAGCTCGCGTGGAGCCGCTCAGGCGCTGAAACCTGCTGCTAAATCAGCCGCGGCTCGTTTCCAACTTCTGCTCAATCTGTCAGTCCAAATTTCAACATGGCCGCGAAGTGTCGTTAGCCCCGCCCTTACGAGCTTCTCTGAGGCAGACAGCCAATCAGAGCAGCCAATGCAAATATTGTAGCCAATGGAATCCCAGCATTGTCTGAAGGCACCTGGGTCGCGAAGCCCCGCCCCTCCAAGCCTCTGTTTGCACACAAAGTCGGGCAGGAAAGTACGGAACGAAAGGAGTGAACAAAGCAAAACGTTAGTAAACTGACATTAAACGGATGCAGTGAAGCAGGCAGACACACTGCGAGCCTTTGCTCACAAGCTTCCCAACCGACTCCCTCGCTGAGTTGTGCTTGAATGAGCGCTGTGCAGCCAACCAATAGGAAAGGCGCGCGCGAGCCCGGGGAAACAAGTCTGGCCAATAGGAGCTCAGCTCTCGTTTGCCGGCTTGAACTGAAGCCGTTTCAGATTGAACTCCCGTTAATGTTACAGACAAAGACCCCCGCGCTTCTGTTGTTCGCGGGCGTTTCTTTTGGGAACGATTTGTTTACTTGATGGATTTCTCTGTTTACAAGGTCCTGCGCGGAGTCACTCATGTTACCGTCATTTATTGTTTTACTTTTTACTTTCGGTAATTCACCCCAAAGTTAGGAGATTCTAGGGTACTTTAATTTGTCCTCATTTGAGATGTAAAAATATATGTATTTTTGTATGAATTTGACCATGTTTTAATCAAAATGTAATTGCCCACATTTTAACTTATAAGGACTACACTTTATATCTCAGAAATGCTTAGTGTTTTGAGCTGTAAATGCAGGAACTTTGATGATTTGTAATGATTAGTTAGACAAGGGTATTAATAATAAAATGTTCTTTGAAATATTTCTTAGTAGACCAAATTAAAAAATGTTATTTGTTTGTTATTTATGTATCAGTATTATCCCTTGTCAGGACTTTATTTCTAAATGTTGAACACTGTGTCAGCAAGAAACAGCAAACAGCCCCTCCATTCTTGTTTTATCCTATAATCCAATATCTGTGTCAGTGATGTCATTAGCCCCACCCCCTCTAACTGATCAGTTGGAGTCTGCATGCAGGTTGAGCATGTACACATGGACAGAGCAGTAGACATGCACTGAAGACTCTTTGGAGTTTAAACAGATTTAATTCAGTTGGAAATTACTGAATTTTTGCTCCAAGTCTCCAAGTTTTTTGTGATATGTTTGTCTTGAAAATGGTATATAACTGTCTGCAAAGTGCATAACTCTGGTTCTAAGAGTTAATGATAAACATCTCTGTAACTGAATCACAAAAAGGCACCAACAACATGTGGTCTGACATTGCCATGGTATCGACAGTTAACTGCAAGATGTGAGCATTTAACTGTGTTTTCATTATCTCCAAGTAACATAGAAGTCTAGATTACTAACCAGTTCAGACATGACTTGGTGCCTTCCTGCCTAAGAATACTGTTTTATGTATGACAGCATTTAGGCAGGCAGCATTTCTCACGTTTCTGTCACAGCCAGGGTTTGTATGCTAACTGGATAATAAGAATACACGCAGAACTGATCCAGAATTGAATGATAACTTGAATTACACAGATACAGTTCTATGTGCCCCTATATAAAGAAAGAAAGTGAAAAGGAACATACAGGGGAAGAAAAAAACAAAATTGCAATACATTAAGGAAAAAAGAATGAATTAAGGCACTAAACATAATGAAAAATAAAAGAAAGCAAAAAAATAGGAGAAGAACAGAATAAAAAAAAAACAGAAAGAAGGAAGTGCAGGTGTTGAAGCTATAGTGAAGAAGGTATCAGTCACACAAACACAGCTGAGTGAGTAACACAGCAACAGGTGGGCTGGACAGGTCAGACTCAAACACAGTGTTTCTGGCAACCAGAATGAGACAATGAGGAGTGAGAAACTGAATCACTGTGCCTGAAATTTGGGGTTGGACAAGAAATCACACAAAACACATGTTATGAGCTAAAATTCAGTTTGTGTGAATTCTAGAGATAGTATTAGAAAAGTTTCACTACAATGATGGATCCTGTGCTTGACCAGATGACTCGACTGAGACTAAAGCTGCTAGAAAAGGTGAGAGAAATTCATTTCTTCTGTTTTACATCAATTACATCAATCATTATGTCAATTTTATTTTTAAAGCACATTTTAAAGACTACAGGTGTCAGACGAAGTGCTGTAAAATTTAATAATGACAATTTTCAGTTGTTTCGCTTCTTTCATTTCATATAAATATATTTAAATAAATTAAACAGAGTTACATAACTAAATAAATAGATAAAGGAAATTGTGTGATTGATGTTTGCACAGAAACACCACAGATAATTTTTTTTATTGTTTTCTGATTGATGTAAGAGGCTGGAGAATGAGAGAGAAGCTCATGGTGAACGGGGAGATTCAGCACTTTCCATAAGTAATGTAAATCCTAAATTGAATAAGGAATTTCATTTGTGAACAATATTAATGAATTATTAAACAAACTTATTCTTTTTAAGTAAAATACATTTTTGTTGTGATGTTTGTGATGTTTACCCCTATTCTCAAATTACAGAAAAAAACAACAACAAAATAGTAAATGCAAATGTGCACACATGACAATTTGTCTTCCATGTTTAACCCATTCATGCAGTGAAACACACACATACACACTAGTGACTTCACACACTAGGGGGCAGTGAGCACGTGTGCTCAAAGCAGTAGGCAGCCCTATCCACAGCACCCAGGGAGCAGGGCAACCGTCCAGTTACAAGGCTGGTTCACTAAACACAGCCTTATTTAAAAAAAATAACATTATTTTTATTATTATATATTTTTTTCTATTTTATTTATTTAATTATTTACTTACCTATTTACTTATTTCCCCCTTGTTCTTTTTTCTATATTTATTTATACTACTTTGTAATAAATGTTCACATTTTAGGAACTTTTATCTTTTCTTTTTTATCCAATTTATATTTTATTAATTTATCATTCTGTTTATGTACATGTCTATTTGGTTGTTTATTGTTTTGATCATCAATGTAGTGTTTCTAGACACTTATTTTTTATAACTGTTATTTTTATTACTATTTATGTTTTTCTTCACTATTATTTTCATTAGTTCATTTAATTTATGAACACATGTTCCACAGCTGATTTCAAAAAGAATAATGCAAGAAGTCCCAGTGTCTGAGTAGTCTTAATTGATACATGTGGTTGATACTATAATATGTACAAACGTGACTGACACAATCTCTTTCTTTTGACACAGGGAGTTATGATGGACAGACAGATGCATTACATAGAGCACTGAGACGCAAGAGAGACCTGCTGCGGAGGCTGAGGGTGGCATAATCATATTAGATATCACTAACAGCATAATCTGATAGATAACATAGTTACAGCAATGGCAAATACTGCTGTGTGATCTATATGGAGATGTTATTCACAGCTGAATTTGGTTTATAGTCCAGTACAGAATGCCTGAATGCTTTCATCTGTATTTGTGTCTGTGTGTGTTTGTGCATGTGAGACAGGAACAACACATGTTAGAGGAATTAGAAAGGCCACACACCTGGGCCGGTCCCCGCAAACAGGAGCGCTATGAATCTTTCACTTTACCTGCCCCACTCATACCTCCTGTTGATGTCTACCAGTCACCACCTCTTCCTCCTCCCGCTGCTGCTCCACTACCACCTCCTCCTCATCCTCCACTGCCTCCCCGAATCATCCAACACACTGTGAGACTTTTTAACATTTGCATTATTAATGTGCATTTTTATTCATGTACATTCTAATTTTAATTCAATATTTTCATCAAACTGTGAGATGTCTCTGATTATCTCCACTCCTGATCCTTGCGAAGGCAGAGATTTAAAAGACAGCTGGGGGTCAAAATTCATGGGGTCATGAAGTCATGGAGAAGATTTTTTTGGCTACTTTGCAAATCTACCATGGCCACCAATGAATTAGACTGCAGACAGCAGAAAATGAAAACAAACATCATTATGAGTGTATACTGATTCTAATTTGAGTAGCTGGAAACCCAAGGACGGAAATGCATCTACAGCAGACTACAGCTGGGAGAGAGAAGTAGAGTTTGTGTCAGTGGAGAGCAACTGAAAAAGCAAGAGAAGGGGGGTGGTGGGGGTTAGAGGGATGGTTAACCTCAAGGTGAAGTAAATATTAACTAGCCAGTGCAAAAAGGAACAAATAAGAATACACCCAAAAGTAAGGTCTCCTCACTTCTGCAAACACACGTCGACAAAGCAGCACAGAAAATTAAAAAATATTTCCAGTTTTGGTGGGTGGGGACAGTGCCCCTGGAGTGGCAGACCAAGCTGGTAGTTCCCCTGTTTAAAGAGGGGGACATGAGAGTGTGCTCAAACTATAGGGGGATCACACTTCTCAGCCTCCCCGGGAAAGTCTATGCCAGGGTACTGGAGAGACAAATTCAGCCGTTAGTTGGGGTGAGGGTGGCTTGCCCTCTCCAGATTGGTGGAGCTGTCCTGCCCCAAGTAGAGGAGTTTAAGTATCTTGGGGTTTTGTTCACAAGTGGGGGTGAGAGGGAGCGTGAGATTGACAAGCGGAGCGGTGCTGCTGCTGCAGTCATGTGGACAAGATCATGGATACAAGCGGCCGAATTGAGTTTCCTCTGTAGGGTGGCCGGGCATTCCCTTGGACATAGGGTGAGATCCGCAGTCACCCAGGAGGAGCCCCCTGGATGCCCCTCCCTGGGGAGGTGTTGCAGGAACGCCCCACCGGGAGGAGACCACGGGGTAGATCCAGGAAACACTGGAGGGACTATGTCTCTCGGCTGGCCTGCGAACGCCTCAGGATCCCTTCTGGGGAGCTGGCATTGTCCGCATTATCAGGGAACAAATTAGATTCCCTATAAACTGAATTACGTCATAAAATCAACAACAGTTGCATTCTACTCTACTAGTTCTACTAGTCCAAATAAGTTGCCGGTTTGAATACCTAAAGTGACAGTGACAATTCACCAGTGTGTATTTGTGTGTATCACTATGTGTGGTTGGGTTAAATGTGGAGGACAAATTCCCCTGTGTGCAGCACAGTGAGTCAATGAGCACCTTTACCTTTTACCCCTCAGTTGAAATGGTCTAGAGCTGCCACTGGAAAGGAGAAATGATGGTTTGGGTGAGCAATGGAACATGCTCTCAAACCTGTTGCTCTAAATAGGGGTGTTTAGATAGCATGAAAAGCATGTCACAGGCATTTTATTAAGACAGAATCATAAGAACTGTGTTTACCTGTTATGCTACATGACATTTATTATACACTACTGGTTACTAATCAGTGTAAAGCAATGCAAAATGGCATTGTTGGTCCTAAGTTACACCAGCAGGAAAAAAAACAAGAACCACCATTTCTGCAGAGTTTAAGGGATTAACTTGTGTAAAAAGTGTATAAAACGTGTTCTCTTTTTGGTCTCCAGTGGAATTTAAAATGATAAAATAGCCAAATTTGCTGTAAATGGACAGACTTTACAGGGTTGTTACAAAACTCTTCTTCCACTCTTAACTGTAGATTCCGCAGCAGCCTGCCACTATTATCCAGCAGTTGCCACAGCAACAGCCCCTTATAGCTCAGATTCCACCCCCTCAGCCCATCCCATCCAGATCAGGCAGCATTAAAGAAGGTAACTCTTTTTCCATTTACACCTACCACATACGCCTACCTATTTACAGATGTGAAGCCCATCTATTGCTGCCAGTTTATTAGTCCTCTTTCACCCTATACAGCACAAGTGTCAGAGACCCTCTTCAGGGTCACTGCTAGGTTGAGAGCAGTCTAATATCCAACAATATCCAGTCAAAAGCAAAAAACTGTTTATTAATGGTCTTAAATACAAATTCAGTATAAATTGTAGCTGTACACCATTTAAGGAATAATTCAGCATAAATCACATTATCAAGATTTAACGCTTACCCCAGATGCCAAACATGTTTGACGTCTGATATTTTTTTATTTTATTTTAATTGTTATTTATTAGGCTAATGTTGAACACAAACAGTGAACTGCAATCTCCTCACTGTATACATGCCCCACAATTCCAATTCAATGGAAAGATTACTGTCTGACAGAATAAAGTAATTCACACCGTATTGCAAACCACAGTCAAGCATTTTATGGGCATGTATTTTAAGATATGATAGCTGACAGTTTCAGTGTTTCTTAAGCAAGTGTTGCCTGACAGCATCTGGGGTATGTAATACATCATGTTCATTAGATTGTTTTAACCAAACTACTCCTTCAAGGGCAACACAAAACACCATTGCAAAACTAATTTTATATAGTCCTGAAAAGAGGTTCTCAAACAATAATGGTACCCTCAAGGTTCCAAGAGCAAATTTGAAAGTTTCTTAAAAGAGGTTTTGCATTATAACTAAGAACATTTATCATTTTAAATGGTTCTTTAAGGTATCATGGTTTTGTGTAGAACCATTGCCTTCACTAATTTTAAAGAACCTTTTTGATTAAGCAATAATACACAAGAGTTTTTATTAGATTTCAATAAAAGTTTTTTTTCTCCACATTCTGCAAGGTAAGACTATGCCCATCAGTCATTACAGTTGAGGAACAGTTCATTATTTCCCAGTCATCACTGTTGCAAACAATTGCCAAAACATTAGGCACTGTTACTTTTTATATTAATCCCATTTTACAGCTTAGACGTCAGCCACATTTGCACCAAACTTTCATTGGTATCTGGGATGGCTGCATAATACTGGAACATAATTTATAGATTAATATAGCTAAAAAGAACTGTTTTTAAATCAGGTTTAATTTGTGTCTTGTACTTATTTAAATATAACATTCTTGTTTTTGTATGGCATGTGTTTTTTCTGTGTAAGTGCTGTTGTCATTGCTAGGTTACTGTAAAAGTATCACTTTGATCAAAGAACTTCGGTATCAGTATCAGTGTTGTGCAATTTTGGCCCTCCAAGAACATCTCTCAGCCAATCAAATTGCAGGGCTGCAACTAATTGGTTTAATTTCTAATAAAGTGTGCTTACTATTAAATTGTAATAATAATTTAATTTGGTTCTGCTTTAATGCAATTCTCAGATATGGTGGAGTTGATGCTAATGCAGAATGCTCAGATGCATCAGATCATTATGCACAACATGATGCTGAAGGCACTTCCTCCTGTGGCCTTCCCTCTAGGTGGGCCAGGAAGTCTGCAAACAGGCCAGGTGTCATTCCTGTTCGCTGTTATTATTTCATCATTTCATATGACTCATTTTCCATTGCTCATCATCAAGAATTAATTGAAAATATGCACTTCTTTTGATGTTAAGGAGAAGGCCAAGGGAGGCAGCATTCACCATCATCATCACTACAGCTCTCCTCCACTTCCTCCTATTGGTTACTCAGCATGGCCATCTTTCATGCCAGCAGGGCAAGGCGGAGCATATCAGTCATCCATTCATCATGTTACTAACCCAGTAACTCTTCCAGCTGTAAACCCGTAAGCATCAATAGGCCTGTCTTAAAAGATGCCCTAAACCCATCTTGTCCTCAAATCCACACTTTGGGGATGTGCAAATATAGTGTGAAAGTTTAAAGGTGTGCAGACTAAGACAGACTTAATGAGTCAATGAGTAAGTAAGTACAAAACTGTATGAATTGCAATTTCTGGCAAAACTATTTCAATGAATTTAATAATGAATACTTATTAATGGGCTCTTCAGCAAAGATCGTACTACAAACTCATGAACACCCCTATTACACTCAACATAATCAATAAGACACATCATGGCCTTTTGGTTGTTGTAGTTCTAATCAAATGATGACTGCAGGACCAGTGGGGGGCAATGGGCAAGATAAATGGAAGTAGGATTAGCTCAATATATTGCAATAAACCTTAAAGTAATTTCATTCACACTTCAGTTTATCAGTCTCATTATAGTGTAAATGTAAATGTAATATGTTCTCTGGCTTTTTGGAATTTATAAAGAGACCTTTCATGTGAAGAGCAGACGTCTTTACTATTTTAATTTCTTTTCATTTTACAGAATGAGCATTGCTGGACAGAAGTGAGGTAAACACACAAGGTAGGTAAAAGCAAATGCAGCTATTCAAAACATATTCAAATTTGTACTCTAATTCTGATACTCACATACTCTGTTGTTTATTCCTCTCAGCCTCTGCTCACCTTCACCTATGAAGACTAGAACAAAACAGTGCTTATTTTATGTCACCAGAGTTTTGGACATTTATTTTGTCATATGATGTTCAGAAACCAATTAAATCAGCTGGAGTTTTGAATGACAATGTGAATAAATACATACATACATATTTAAGGTGTATAAAATATTGCCCATGTAAACACATGCTCCCATATGGGAGTCATTAATGAGTGTGAATATAAAATAATTAATAAATGTACATAGTGGCAGGCAATATAGCCATTAATGTTCAAATAAATGACAACACATGAGTACACTTCACAGGGAACATGTCCAAATTGTGCCCAATTGTACCATTGTCCCTCCTTGGTGTCAGATAACAAGATTTGAGGTCTGAATGGGGAACAGGGCTGTTACATTTGGTGCCTTGGGTACAAGAACACCCACAAAACGTTTGCTAAAGACAAGCAGTCCAATGGCATGGACAACTGGAATCATGTCCTGATGTCTGACGAGACCAAAATAAAAGGCTCAGACGGCGTCCAGCATGTGCACTGTTAAGAGTACTAAGATCCCTCCTTGCCTACAGTTAAGCATGGTGTTGGTAGTATCATTGTCTGGGGCTGCATGAGTGCTGCTGGCACTGGGCAGCTGAAATCGAACATGTACAGTGACATTCTGAAGCAGAGCATGAAACTTCCCTTCAGTTCCAGTTCCCTTCAGAAACTGCCCCAGGGCAGTTTTTCAACCTGGTAACAACCCCAAACACACCTCCAAGATGACCAATGCCTTGTTAAAGAGGCTGGAGATAAAGGTGATGGACTGGTCAAATATATCCCCACACATAAACCCAACTGACCATCTGTGGGGCATCCTCAAGCATCCACCACCTCAGTGTCATCATGGAGGAGTGGAAGAGGATTTGAGTGGCAACCCATGCAGCTCTGCTGAATTCAAGGCAGTGCTGGGTAACAATGGGGCTCACACTATGGGCACAATGTGGACATGTTCAGTGTGAGGTGTCTCTTATATGTTGCCAGTTATTTAGACATTAATGGCTGTGTGTGGAATTATTTTCAGAAGACAGTAAATGTATAGTGCCACACAAGCTGTACACTGACTCCTCTAAGTTATGTCCAAGTCTCATGTCTATAGTTTTGTCCCCTGAAAAAAATTAATAAAATGTTTGCAAAAGTGTGCGATACTCTCTTTGGTGAGATACTGTGTATTCTGGACCATTTGAACTTTACAGAAGGGGAGGAAACGAACTTCCAGTGTAAAACGGTGTTGTTCTGAAGTATTTTATTGGAACAACATCCCACTGTCCAACACACAAAGAAGGCACGTTGATTTGCACACGTTTATCAGGTGAAAGGACAAGAAATCTGAACAAACGTCGAAAACGCTGGAACAGAAAATGGAATCTGAGGAGGTCCGGTGACGTTTCACGCTGAGGGGGCGGGGCGCAAGGGGCGGAGCGGAGTTGACGCGGGGGCGCGCGCGTGAGGGGCGGAGCTGACGCGCAGAGGAGCCAGGCTGCGGCGCGTGGAGGTAGCTGTGGCGTTTGAAGCTCACCTGTTGGCAGGAGACCCAGCACAGTCCTGGCCTTACCGAGCGAGCGGGCGTCCTTTTCCTCGTGGTGGTTTGTGATGTATGAGTGGATAGTTGACGGGCTGTCGTCGCTCTTCGTGCCGTTTTCTGGAGGCAGTTTGGCGTCTTGGCCTGCGGGCGGTGACGCGCGGCCGGAGACCTACAGGCCCGCCAAGCGACGCTACCGGAGGTGAGCTGCGCGTGTGGCCGTCCTCTGCGCCGCGGTCTCTGCCACTGCAGCGCTGCACTGAAGCAGCGACGGTTTAACGGCTCTCGGCGGCGGTTAGCACTCGGGCTCTCAGCCCAACACAGCCGCCGTCTGATAGCATTAGCCACATGCGCTAACTGGCTCGTTTTGTCTGCTGTTCGAGGGACGAGAAGCTGCTAAACCCTTTTAAACGCAGCGGAACCCCCTTTAAGACGCTGTCGGGCAGCAGAGGCAGCTGCTGGGGTAGCAGACAGACAGGGGCAGACGAGTCACATGGGCTGAGGTTGTTGTGGCAACAATCGAGGCGTTTCTACTACTATATCATCATTATTACCCTCTCTGTCCACTGTGTTGATGTTGCTGTGCTGTATTGTTGATGCTGCAGCTGGTGCAACCATGATTTCCCTGAGGGAACCCTCCCAAAGGACCAGTAAAGATCTATCTATCTAATGTTCTCGACCGTCACCTCCAGTTAACTCTCCTCATGAGTTCAGTCAGACGTGTTGAATCAGTTCGTGTTTGTTGGGATGGAGATGTTAATGATCTGTCCTGTCTCAATGCAGTGTTCACTCTCCTGATGGTGTTTCGGAGCATCCTGAGATCAAACGACCCAGACGAGGTAAATGGACCAGATACCCAACCATCACATCCTTGGTGGTACTCGTTTATAGGGCTGGAGTCAGCTCCCGGTCTGACAACAACACTGAAACCCAGAATAGAGGCTGCATAAGGCTTCCCAATAAGAGTGGGAAAGATGATATTATCAGGTTTTTAACACTTTCACAATGCACAGCATTTCTGTATGCTCTTCATTATGCAGGCAGAATGGCCCAGATTCTTAAACACTGCCTTTTGAAATACTTGGTAAAGTGATTTTTTAAATTAAAGCAGGACTAATTAGTACTAATGCGCTTTTCAGAGTTCTTTAAGCAATGATGTCCATGATGTGCTCAGAAGAGTGTCTTATGTATCACTATAAGAACGTTTGTTATATTGCCCACCCCTGATCCAGAGGATGGGGTTGGAAAACAATAGCTTAAAAATGTTTATTACTGTGGTTCTTGAGTAACTTGTGTTTCTCTGCAGATGTAATTGCTCGAGTTGTCAAGAAGACGTTTGCAGGGATTGCAGGGCTGTTTCGGATTCGACAGCACAAGACGTGCCATTATGGATACGACAAGGAGTATAAAGGAACACAGGTTCAGCTGATGTTTATTGATTATTATTATTATAGCCTTTCAGCTGTTGTCAGTAAT
This sequence comes from Acestrorhynchus altus, assembly GCA_034509495.1. Classification (NCBI taxonomy): domain Eukaryota; kingdom Metazoa; phylum Chordata; class Actinopteri; order Characiformes; family Acestrorhynchidae; genus Acestrorhynchus; species Acestrorhynchus altus. Next base: position 21,005,924 of record CM067504.1, on the reverse strand, counting down.
GTTTCTGCACTGTGATGCTATATCTTACCCTGCTCTTCCTGCGTTTGTCCCAGGTCGGTCATGTTGCTCTAATGGGAATAGATGAAATTCACAGCAACAGCCTGAATAAGTGGATGACTAATGGTGATGTTAAAATGGGTACGTCTGGTGTGATGCCTGCACTGTGAAATGAGTTGATTTGTGCATTGTCTCAGATCCTTAGTTACTTTATCTGTTTATTAGAAAAACACAGAGAAATGGGACTGACATGTAAAGAGAGGACTGTGCTGAATTCCTACCAGAATCCCCAGCCCCTCACAAAGAAACCTGAGTAAGTATTGAAACGTTTACGGTGTGGTCACATGATTGAATGTGTACATTTCACACTACACAACAAACATTTGGCTTTCTTCTACATAGTGGAGCAGTTCTTTATATGGGGAACCAGGACAGACTCAGAGAGCGGCCACAGAGGAGGTCACTGCAGCTGCTACCTTCTCGGACCGGACTAGGGCTGGCTGAGGTTGAGCCCCCCAGTCGTACCCATAAGCCCTGTCTTGCAGTGGAGGAGGTACAACATGCAGAGCATAGCCCCTAAATGAAGGATGTCATACAGATGCAAAGTTACAACTTTGACATGTCTTGTTTTGTAGGCTCTGAAGGAAAGTGACCGAGAACACTACAGGAAGCTAGTGGAGATGGTGTCAGAAAAATACTCAAAGAATAAACCACTACCGTTTGGAAGAGTGAAGCCTCCGAAGTAAGAACTTCATGATTAATCTTTTTTAATTGCTTTTTTGTTTTTGTCTGGTTTTTGTAACGGCTTCTTTAAAAAAAAAAGATTTTGTTTAAAAGTACGGTTGTTGAGGTGGCCTAGTTAATTGTACGCTGGAATTCTTATTTCTTTTAGCACAACTTTTCCGCTGGATGGTCACAAATCCTTTAACCGTACTTCTGAAATCAGCAAACCAGCTCCAATCAGAGGTGAGTTCAGCTGTTCACTCTCTGTCCTGCTTTTTTTTTTTTTTTTTTTTTTTTTTTTAAATAAAGGCTTCTTTGTTGTTGTAGAACCACTTTTTGTTCAGTATGGAATCATGATTATTAAAGAGTTGAGTGTACAGGGCCCTTAAAGGTTTTCACAGTCTCTACTTGACAAACCTGAACCTAAACTTTGACTGTATTTCACCTTTATTTTCAAGAGCGTCTGGTGATTCTTTCTTTCCTCAGTGATTTCATATGAATATGAATTTGTGCTGGATGATGGGACCTCAAATCAGAATCACAATTTATTGTATCATTTTACCTCTTTTGTTCAATGAAATGTTTTTAATGAGCAAAGGACACGGCATTTTTCTTAGGGTTAAGCTACTTGAGGCTTGGTGCTTCCTTGTCACGGACTGGACAGGGCTGAGTCATGTCTGCACACACAGTAGTACATTCTTAAATGGTATTACGCACACAGTGGTTATTAACAGAATGAAAAAGAGAATGTATGCAACATTAATTGTAGTTAATTAGAGGGACAGGTGGGCAATATGGTAACAATATGATATCAGAATATTTTAAGAAATTTTCACAATACAAAATATTTGTACAATATTTTGAAGCACAGAAAAAAATATGCCAGTAGTGGCTGATTTTTCAAATCTGCTGTACAAATACTCTCACATACTTAATCTTCTGCACTCCATTTAACCAATCAGGAATAATTACACTTTTTTTCATGAAATGGATAGCTGGTCAGTTGGTGTTTAAGCACTGGCAATATCCATGATATATTCAGAAAGTATGTTGTGTATCACAGTTTACATATATATCACTCATATATCACTCATATATGCCTAATTCTAGTTGCAGGATCTAAATGTTGGTTTTGATTTACTTGCCCAGCCTTAGTGTGAATGTGTGCATATATATACAGTGCATCACAAAAGTGAGTACACCCCTCACATTTCTGCAGATATTTAAGTATATCTTTTCATGGGACAACACTGAAAACATTACACTTTGACACAATGAAAAGTAGTCTGTGTGCAGCTTATATAACAGTGTAAATGTATTCTACCCTCAAAGTAACTCACTATACAGCCATTAATGTCTAAACCAGCGGCAATAAAAGTAAGTACACCCCTTAGTGAAAGTTCCTGAAGTGTCAGTATTTTGTGTGGCCACCATTATTTTCCAGAACTGCCTTAACTTTCCTGGGCATGGAGTTTACCAGAGCTTCACAGGTTGGCACTCGAATGCTTTTCCACTCTCCATGATGACATCATTGAGAAGACATGTTGACATGTTGACATGTTGGAGACTTTGTGCTCCTCCGCCTTCCGCTTGAGGATGCCCCAAAGTAGTTCTATTGGGTTTAGGTCTGGAGACATGCTTGGCCAGTCCATCACCTTTACCCTCAGCCTCTTCAATAAAGCAGTGGTTGTCTTAGAGGTGTGTTTGGGGTCATTATCATGCTGGAACACTGCCCTGTGACCAAGTTTCCAGAGGGAGGGGATCATGCTCTGCTTCATTATTTCACAATACATTTTGGAGTTCATGTGTCCCTCAATGAAATGTAACTCCCCAACACCTGCTGCACTCATGCAGCCCCAGATCATGGCTTTCCCACCACCATGCTTGACTGGTGTGTACTCACTTTTGTTGCCGCTGCTTTAGACATTAATGGCTGTATATTGAGTTATATAAGCTGCACACAGACTACTTTTCATTGTGTCAAATTGTCATTTTTTTCCAGTGTTGTCCCATGAAAAGATATACTTAAATATGTGCAGAAATGTGAGGGGTGTACTCACTTTTGTTATACACTCTATCTATATATATATATATATATATATATATATATATATATATATATATATATATATATATAATGTTTATATTTGTAGTGATTGTATTGCTGTCCAGATGTGGTTGGTGCTAAATGTGATTATTGTTTCTCTGTAGTCAACCCCAATGTGTCTGTGTGGAGGGATTCAACTTCAATAAATCGCACAAAGGACAGGTAATTTCTCTTAACGTTTTATAAAATTTATGAACTGGCCTTCTATTTTTTTCTTTGTTTTGCTCTGATCTTCTGACTATATATATATGATTAACCTTCTGCTGCAGATTGGTTGATGTCACTTGTAATGCAAAGGACAAGAAACAAGATGACCAGGTGGTGGTAAGGAATTCTGCATGCTTTAGAAAGCAAGAAATGTTTTCTCTACTGGAAATTTCCCCACATGATGTTCCTTATGTTCTTCCTTATGCTCTTTGTGTCTCACTCTTGTACTCAGCCAGTAGATGTGGATCTATCCATTGAGGTAGAGACCAGGCTGAACCTAAAGGAGAGAGAAACAGTTGCAGTGTCCCAGCCAGCTGTGTTGACGCGACCTGAAGCTCTCCCTGATACAGGGAGGCGCTGCGAGGAGGAGTTCCCTAGACTCACTAAGGTGAATAGTAGTGTGACAGTTTTGGCCTCTTCTGCTTTGCTCTTGTATTGGGGAAAAGAATATACATATGTGTACTATGTTTTTTAGGAAATGCAGCATGAAGTGAGTGCTGCTCTTGCACAGAAGGATCCAAACCTTGTCCTGAGCAGTGCTTTCAAACTCCGCATCACACAGCGAGATCTGGCAACCCTGCAGGAGGCCAGTTGGCTCAACGATGAGGTAAAATCCAAAAAAAGTTTTAGAATTTGATTCAAGCTAAAGTAAGGGTGGAATACTAGTACTAGTAGACTTTGATTTGAATACCTCGGCTGTAGTTTCATATAGTGGTATTTTTTCATATATAAGTATCTGCATAATGCATAAGTTTGAGATGCTGATTCCACATCATCTGTGTGTGTGTCTCTCGTTCTCTCTCTTAGGTGATAAACTTCTACCTCAACCTGATTATGGCACGCAGTGACCAGAGTGCAGCTGCTATAAAAGTCTACTGCTTCAGCACATTTTTCTTCCCAAAGCTCCACGGGGGTGGCCATGCTGCAGTCCGTCGCTGGACCAAGGCTGTGGATCTCTTTTTGTATGACATCATCCTCATACCCCTGCACCTGGGTGTCCACTGGTCTCTCGTAGTGAGTTATTCACTTCAATGTCACATCACAGTGCAACATCTTCACTGCAATAATTTAACTAAATTTTACAAAGAAATTGGCAGATTGGCTTGATTTTAAAGCATAGAGTACTTTGTTTATAACACATTAATTAGCACAACAATAAAAAAGATTTTGAATTTTTTTTATTTATCTTTTTTACAGAAAGCTATTATCACTGAATTTGCCGAAAAGTAATTGGGCAAACGTCACAGCTTAATTCTTGTCAGGTTTAAGGTTTAAGCGTGAGGGGTTCTCACTTCCAGCTGTGCTGAAAACATTTGGGTATGGGGTCATACAGCGCCTTGTGAAAGTATTCACTAAAGTATTTGTGTTTTCCTACCTAACTTCCTGTACAGAACTCTTTTGCGGCAGTTACAGCTGCAAGTCACTTTCGAGAAGTCTCTATGAGCTTACCACTGGTATTTTTTCCTATTCCTCAAGGCAAAACTGCTCCAGCTCCTTCAAGTGGTTTCCGCTGGTGAACAACACTCTTCAAGTCTGACCACAGAGTTTTAATTGAATGAAGTGGCCCTCTCTTTGCAGGGTTGTTGTGGTACCATGTGCTTTTCATTTAATGATCCAGGGATCATCAGAGATTTGGATATATTTAGATATGTTGACTTGTACTTCTCAGCTTTGTCTCTGACTTGTTTGGAGATCTCCTTGGTCTTCATGGAGTACTTTGGTTAGTGGTTGCTTAATGGTGTCGCAGCCTCTGGGACCTTTCAGAAAAGGAGTGTGTATACTCACAGGTTGTGATTGCACACAGGTGGAGTATTGTGGGCAGATGTATCACATACAATTCAGATAAAAAATACAGGTTACATTACTTTACATATAATACAGTTTGTAATGTAACAGAATAGGTAAAAACCCAAGGGGTGACTGCTTTTGCAAGGCATTGTATTAATGATGTCAGTGGTCAATGAGTAAAATGCTGCTCTCTTGATCTTGCTGTTCCTTTATCACTTTGTTGAACACCACCAGACCCATTCACTGTGTGAACTCTCGCCACTTTTTTCACTGCCATGTTTGTACTTCACACATTTTGCAAAAGCACTTGTGATTGTCAGTTGATTTAATGAACTTCTCTGAGGTGGATTTAGTTTGACATACTGAGCTATTGTATCCTGCACAGCTATTGCAACATCTTATTAACATCTAATTGTTTTGTGTGTTCTTCATTTTTGTAATATTACCAAACTGGTGTTGACACCCTTCTTCTGCACAAGCTCAAATAATTTTTACCATCTGCCAGGGAGGTGGTAACTCTTAGGAGCTGTTCATTTGCATGTATCCAGCATTTTTAGCCAGACTAAAACTACATTCTGATCTTTTAATGTAACGTTTTTAAAAATGTATATTTGTAGTTAATTAGTAGGTTCTTAAATTTCATCTATTATGTTTTCATATGTCTAAGTGTATCTACTGTAGATTAGAATGCATGGATAAAGTCAACGGTTACATAAATGCAATGCAAAAAAAAAAACACTTGTCAATTGTATGTCGTTAAAGAAATTAGCATGATAATATGTAATATCACTGGTTGAAATTATTGCGACATTCAGTGTATTTTTTTGGCCCAAGGCCAATATATCTGCTTGCTTACTCAACTGGGTATATGTAATCTTTGCAGCTGTAATAGAATGAGTCAGCATTGATGCATAACCCTCCTGTGGTTTTGGAATTTGCCTATTTTACACTTGTTTTTTGCATGATACTGTATTTTCTTCTAATAGAAGAGACAACAGTACATGAGTTTCATTGTCTCTTCTATTTCTCAGAATGTCTATCAACTATGCCAAAATAAACAGTTCTCCATTCTAGGGGACATTTAACAAGATTCATTTTAAAATTACTCACTGGATTAAGTTTTACACTAAAATGTCCCCTGATCTTTCTGTCTCCTGTAGGCTGTTGACTTCCGAACTAAATCTGTGAGGTCATATGACTCCATGGGCCAAAGGCATGATGACATCTGTAACCTGATAGTGTGAGTGGGCAGGCTGTGTACATGGGGACAAACAGTCCATCTTTTTTGGCAGAGGTTAACAGATCACACACACCATGCTTATCTGTTTAATTCTCTTGTAGGATGTATCTGAAAGAAGAGTACATGGTCAAGAAAGGAAAAGACCTGGAAGGTTTGAAGTGGACAGTGAGCAGCATGCGAGCCACTGTAAGGCCAAGTAGAATCTTGAATGTTAACATGTTAAAATGCACTATTACTTTTGAAATGGTAGTTATCAGCAATAACTATGGTAGCATATCAATAAAATGACTATACGTTAATGTCATTTTAAAAATCTTTTTAGGAGATTCCCCAGCAGAGGAATGGGAGTGACTGTGGTGTGTTTGTATGCAAGTACGCGGACTATGTTTCTCGTGGACTTCCCTTTACATTTAGACAGGTAATACACAGATTTTTTTAAGAGCTGTTATATCAGCTTAATTTTCTTATAGGGACCAAATGGACAAAGGAACAGCTTGTACATTTAATTTGTATGTTTACATATGACAGTTTTTCCAATAAGCAAGGAATCTATTAGTCTGTAGTGGGTTGTTTTTTTTTTGTTTTTTTTTGTTTTTTTTCCTCCTTTCCTTCTTCAAGGTTTATACTTTATACCGCTTCTCATTCTTTTTCCTGTCTCTAGTGTCACATGCCCTATTTCCGGAAGGCAATGATCTGGGAGATTCTGAAGCAGAGGCTGCTGCAGTAGGAGGGCAACAAACTGTCTGAACTTGACCAAAGCCCTGGACCACAACATGCGTTCATTCTCCATGTTTATCTACAGAGATTAGACCAGATACCTGCTTCCATTTTAGTATCCATCTCTCCAGTCTTTCTGTTTCCAATCAGCCGGACATCTCATAGTGTTCTTTTTCCACTTGTCACTGCATTTGCTGATGGATTAGGCTAGACAGTAAGGAGCCGAACTGGATCATGCAGTGGATATTTTTTTTTTTTTTTTTTTTTTTTTTTTTTTTTTTTTTTAGGCAGCTTTGTTAATGAAGCACCTCATCATTCCAAGCATCATCACCACCTAGTGGTCAGTCTACGTAGATGCAGGGCCCTTTCCTGTTGACTCCCTTGATTTTTGGACAGAGCTCATGGATTGGATTGGAATGTGCACTGACTGAGTGGTGATCTTTAGCATTGTGTAGGGGTTCTCAATTTACAGACTTGTGACTGGCTGTGTAGATTGAACCCTAGCAGTGGATGTACAGCCACCATGCCTGGATAAGAAAGAGGGAGAATGTTACCTATTTATTACTAAAGAAGTGTGCGAGTCTTAATTTAGCTGGGTGTGAAACACAATTTGGACTGTTATTCGCTGACAGCAATCGTAAGCAATGGCAGAAGTGAATGTATATGAGAACATTGGTACTTGAGCTCTGTATTGCAGTGTAAAGCAACAGTATTTATTCTGCGGACAGGTTTCGTCCTTGTGTAAATACATATATCCAGCCCAAAGTGCCTTGATGCAACATTCATGTCTCACTCCTGTTCTCTAAGTTTAGTACTATTTAGAACCTGTTTTGAGTAAGGATTGAAACAATTCTTAAATGGAACTGGAGTTTGTGTGTGTGTGTGTGTGTGTGTGTGTGTGTGTGTGTGCGCACACGTGTTTGCCTAAACGTAGGTATTTCACGGGTCTGTATTATATGATGGATGTGTATGAGGGGTCGGCATTCAACAATAAAGGTGCTTCAGATGGAACTTTTAAGCAGTGCTGTAGAAAACACTTTTGGTTCTATTAAATGTTATTTAGAACTACAAAAGGTTCTTCACACTCAATCTCTATAACAAATGTGTTTGTTTCTGTGTTTCCAAAAGTGGCTCATATATGGCTTCACCTAAAGAACCATCTTAAGCATGTTTATTTTTGAATGATGAAACAGAGGGATTCTTTCTATCTTATGTGTTTCTGTGTTTTTTTTTAAATGCTGTATTCACATGCAAGTGTTTTCTGGATATGTTTCTAATTAAACTGGAAGCAGAGAACAGTAACAAATGCCAAATGGACATTCTATGACTGTCAGAATACTTTTCTAATGAAGGAAAGGCCTTTAAAAGGAGCAGCAAGTAGCATTTTCATCTTTTGCCAGTTTTCCTGGGAAAGATCTCATCACAAATTACCTTGAATCTTTAGTTGAACATTCCATACCTGTTACCCTTTGTTTATTGTTCATTTGATCTTAATGAAAAATTCTACTTTTTGCTCCTTCCGTTAGAATTGTAATGAAATAATAAGCAAATTCTTTCTATTTATGGTAAGGATACGTTTCTCATTTTGATTGAGCTTGAGTATTGGCTTATCTTTTCCTGTTCATATCTTGAGAATTTGTAAGAATGAGGAGTGTGCGCGTGTGTGTGTGTGTGAGCCGAATGCCAGCATATGAGCTTGAGTGATGTGTGTTACTACAGACAGCTAGAGATACTGATGTCTACTGTATATGCGCTAAGATGTTTTTGTCATTCATGCAGATTGTAGGTAATTATTTTTTTAAATAATAAAGAACTGTTTGGAGGAAACCTTTTGCCTTGTTTCTGTTGTCTTGGTTGTTTTTCCCAACCTACTAATCAAAGACCTGAGTTATTGATGCTTAGAACAGTGTTTCCCAACCCTGTTCCTGGAGGTTCCTGCTCTGCATGTATCTGAGTTTACCCTGCTCCCCACACACCTAATACAACTAATCAGCTCATTAACAAGTCCATCAGAGTTGCGATGGGTGTGTTAAAGTTAAAATGTGTAGGGCAGGTGTGCCTCCACAGGGTTGGGAAACACTGGCTTAAAAAATGTATGATGTAGTTGCAGTTTTATGCCTATAGATGGAGCTGCTATGTCATCACTTGTACTAGCACCAAAGGATCTCTTCTGACAAGTGGGTTGGAGATAAAAAAATAGAAATAAAAGATATATATATATATATATATATATATATATATATATATATATATATAGTGTTTCATCCCAAGCTCATCGTGTGAAGTAAACACAGGACATTTTGGAAAATATATTTTTTATTTATGCACTATTAATATTACAAAATCTCTGCCCATGTCATTTTAGAGCCTACCAATTACAAACAATTCAGCTTAAAGTGGAGTAAATGCAAATATATTCTTGGGGCTAACTAAAAATTTTGATAAATTGATGTTCATCTATTTCAGGATAGGATAGGATAGAACGTTATTGATCCCTCAGGGAAATTAAGGTTCCAGCCACAGCATAAGTACAGAAGAACTAAAAAAAAGACACAATTTAGTAAGAAAACACTATATAAGTATAAAGAATATATACTATAGAGACTATATTACAGTATACAATACATATGAATAGTGCCTGAGAAAATTAGAAAAAGAGTCCAGTAGGAGGGGGTATTACACATATTATTATTATTATTATTGCACTTGTACAGTGTATTGCACCAAGTCCAGATGTGGGTTGTGAGATACTTGTTGGTTCCTACCTGTTCCCATCCTCCCCTGTTAGCACTCCTCCCCCCCAGAGAGGAGTTGTACAGTCTGATGGCGTGCGGGACAAAAGAGTTTTTAAGTCTGTTGGTTCTGCACTTGGGAAGGAGAAGGGAAGGTCTCTCACTGAACAGGCTCCTCTGGTGGCTGATGACAGTGTGTAGGGGATGACTGGCATTGTCCATAATGTCCAGTAGTTTTTTCATAATTTTCAGTAGTGGTAGAGTCCTCTGCCACTGACACCAGAGAGTCCAGCTTTGTGCCATCAAAGATCAGTTTCTCCAGCATTTTTTTAACTTTTTTTTTAGGATCCTTATTTTTTTAGTATAATTCTGTGTTGTTTGAAGGTTTGTCTTAGGTGGTAAAAAAAAAGCAGATTAACCAGCTCTTGACCTCTGTAGGCATACTGGCATACTACTGGATCCAATAATTTATTAGTGAACACCTGGACTTTCTAGTGAAGCTTCAGCTTTGGGGGTGTAACTAATGTATTACGAGGCTTTATTTTTTCAATGTGAGATTCTGAACTTTAAGTAAGAGGACTCCAGTTGCTGATGGCAAGCAACATAACTCAGGATCACTCAAAAAAACAACATATGCTGTAATGTTTTTTCAACTGCAATGATCTATCCATTCATTCATTCATTCATTCACTCTTTCATTCATTCATTCCTGGGTCTTAGGAAGACAATGGTGGACTAGTGTGGTCAGGCTGGTCAACCAGCATGGGTTAGTTTGGTCATGCTCATGCTCTCTAATGCGCTAGCACTATGATCAGAAAACAACAACGGTATATTAGCTTCCCCGCTGTGTCTGTTTTCCTGTCAGTCCTACCATGTGTTTTGTTTATGTTATAACAGCACCTGCATTCACTTTGCCACTCCATTTTGACCAACACTAGGGGCTTTTATAATTATAATTATTTTTATAATTACTTGGTTCTTAAAGCACTTTATTACTTTTATATTACTGAATTGTCATCTCTGAATTCCTGTTCATTTCTGAATTTCTGATCATTAGAATTTCAGCTTACATGAAAATCTATTTTGCTGTTTATTGTTGTCTTATTGTTGTCTGTCAGAATGCTATTTAACACCTTGTCAGTAAAACATCACTACAAAACAATTTTCATGTTTAAATGAATGAAAGTAGCCCAAAAACCTGCACCTTTGAAATTTTTTTTAATAAAATTTTTCTACCACTAATTTAGACGTGCCAATTCCCAAATCCCCATTACTCCCCTTATCACATGTGATACTCCCGACACTAGGGGGGATAAGATGAGCACATGCATCCTCTGATATATATATGATGCCGGCCTACCACCTCATTTCGAACTGCTACCATTTGCATCCCTGCTGGTTAGCCATTACGCTCGGAGAAAAGCGCCGGGTCCCCAGGTCCGATGCAATGGCTGACAGACGCCTGTGCTGACCAGCATCACACTGAGTATGTGATGTGGGGAGTGAGCGCCATCTACCCACGCAGAGAGGGAGAGCAGGCCAATTTTACCCTCCCTCTGGACTCCAACAGCAAGCAGCATGACCTGGGATTCAAATTTGCAACTGCAAACAAACCATCAACCTGGCAGCCCTGGGAGCAGGTGAATGATTCAGATCAATCTGTGTTACATAGCTCTTTATATTATAACAAGTAAAACATAGCAGAAAGTTGAATATTTTAAATTTATTTATGGGAATTTTACTTTGAAATATGGTGTGTGTGTGTGTGTGGGGGGGGGGGGGGGTTGTCCCAATTTTGTCCCAATCCATGTTACTCTTTGCCCCACATTAATCTGTGAAAGAGTATAATCAAGAGCAGCAGTGCTCTATATGAATTAAATGCAGGTTGTGTGTTTTATTGTTGGTTAAAAAAAACAACAAAAAAACATAAGGATGTAAAATTGACAATATACACAAACAGTAAACAAATGCTGACATTTCAGATCTCTTTTCAAACATACAGAGAACACATTTTGTATTGTAAGTGTCTGGATCCATGAATACTCTTTCAAGTGCTGGTATCCTGGTGTCCTGTTTGTGAGAAAAGTAGGCCTTCACTGCTTGGACAGTGTAAGCCTGAATTACCCTTTGGAAACAAAAACAGTCATCCTCACCTGAACTAGGGCAGAACCTACTTCCTGCGTTGACTTCACATGATCCACTGGTTAATTTATTAATAACACTCAATTATTCAAGTACGTCTGTGTTTGTGTGTGTGTGAGATGGAGAACTCAGCAGCTGGTGCTCATGTGAGGGTAAGAGGATCTGGTCAGGCTGCACGCCCACTGTCCTTCATATGATATCATAGTGAGGAAATTCTGCTTACTTATGTTGAGAGAAAGATCAGGACTATGTCGCTGGTGTGTAAACAAAAGGGATCAACAATACAGTACTTTTAAAACAAGTATTGACAAATGGTTTCAAATGTATTCATTGTCACGTTCTGTACATCCCAGAATATAGAGCGGCAACTCTTTTACAAATGGCAGTTACTTGCAAAGGAGAGGTCGAGATTAAACTAGTCAATTCAATATAAGAAAAAGCACTCACTTAAGTACAAACCCTTACTTTAATTAAAACGCTCAGTATAGACCCACCATGAAGGCGTACAGTTACAGACTGTAACACATCTGGTCGATCGCCTAAATAATGTCCGATGGGCTGCTGTCTGCAACTGTACACCTATATGATTGATCTAGAACAGTGGTCTCCAACCCTGGTGGGCTACTCCAACCCAAATCTAACACTCTTTATTCAACACACATTAAGGACATCTGAAGGCAGTAATTAGTTGGATCAGGTGGACTGAATTAGGTTGGGAATGGTAGCTCTTCAGGAGCAGGAGTCCACTTGCAAAATAAGTTCACAATAGTGGACAGTGTAGGGACATTTTTTTACATACAGATTAGGCCTACTTCCACACTTCTTGTCTCACACTAGGCTTAATCAGTATTCACAAACTATCCCATGCTTCTACAGCACCAGGACTATTCTCGATAACGACATAAGGCAGCATCCTGTCCAACGCCATCCTCACCGTAAGCTTTTGTGCCATAGGTCAAAACATGGCACAGCGTGCAGTCGCACATACTTCTGGCCATTGGAGGTGCACTCCAGGCAACCGTAGACAGTCTCACGGCGCTGGTGGCCCATACCGCAGAGGGCACAGGGTCCTTTAGGGATGTTGTGGTTGAGCAGGTTGACTCGAGTGTGTTTGTCCTCTCGCAGGTAAGAAGTGGACAGATCAGTCATGCTGGCAGCCTTCTCATAGTAGTCCGCCACGTCGTCCATGTACATGTCCGAATGGGTCAGCTCCTCAAACGTTCTGTCATCTGTAGAGTGGTATAAGGACACAGGCATCAGAGACTTCTGTATGTGCAAGCCATTTACTGACCTAGAATTAAGCAAAGCTGTTCTTTTAGCTATCATTATAGACCATGACAGTTTAGTGATGTCAGAACCTGGAATTATCCCTGCAAAATTTGAATATAATGGACGGGAACAATTACTTATTGTCATTATTGTTCACAGCAGAGCTGATAGGAACCAGTTCAAAATAAAAATTATTATACTAATGTTTAAAAATATGGTCATGGCAGAGGACAAAATAGCACCCGGCAATATATACCTTAAAAGTATACTTTATGTATATTTAAAGATAAAAGTATATTTCCCAAGTATACTTTATGTAGTAGGTTCTTGTACTTCATGGGCCTAAATTGGTCCACTTTTTATAAAAATATACTTTTAAGTAGACTTCAGGGGTAAGAGTAGTAAACTTTGATTATAAGACTAGAGTACAGACATCTTTTAACCTGGTTCTTTCAGTGTGTCTGGAGCTTTCCCAGAATTATTGCGCACAACGTAGCATTGCCTATTCACTTACCATGTATATTTTTGCAATATGGGAAGAAACCAGAGCACCCAGCAGAAACCCACAAGTACACAGCGAGAGCACGCCAAGCACCTCACAGTCAGTGACTGCATTGGGGATTGAAACCAAAATCATTCTACTGTGCCACTCCAACTAGTTCACTACTTACTAGAGTTACATTGTATTGTGTACTACAGCTATACTAACATAAACTTGTAGGCATGTTGTTAGTTTACAAGCTATGTAATTCTATTCCACATTCTATTTTAACTTAGAAAAGTATATTTTAAGCACACGCCCTGTAAACTACTCGTCATGGCCTGGTGGTTAGGGAACCAGCCTTGTGACTGGAAGGTTGTAGGTTTGATTCCCTGAAAATGACTGAAGGCACTGAACTCCCCAGCTGCTCCCTGCCAACTACTCCACGTTCCAGGCATGTGTGCTCACTGCCTCCTAGTGTATGTGTGTGGATGGGTTAAATGTGAAGGACCACTTTCCCTGTGTGCAGCACATTGTGACTATATGCATGTTTACTGTACATTTATGTTAACAGTTTTTACAGGTAAAGTTTTCTTTAAGCGAGCTTGACATGAAACTTGTTTATTATTCAGAATTCATTTTTGCACTTTAAAGTATTACTGCCAAGTTTCTATTTGGGTATTATTGTTCAGATTTGAAATATACCTTTACCTGTACTTTAACTACTAAACGTCAGAACTACATATATAATATTTAATACTTATGGTTAAAAACATTTTGTTGTCTTTATAAATAAACATTTTGAAATCTATCCTACCCCAAACCACAAACCAAATATACTATAATTTTACCTATATGACAACTAAATTTTACTTTTTATTATTTTATTCTTTAATTTACTAAATATACTAGAATATATCTATTATATATAGAGCAAACGATAAAGTACATATATAGTACAGGCCAGAATTGGCCAAATATACTATAAGTTGACTATACTTAAGTAAATTAAGTTAGCATATCTCTGATAGGCTTCTCACTTACTTTTATAGTATAAAAGTATACTAATAGCATACTTGAATAAACCTATAAGGATTCACTTTTTATCGTGAATGGTAAATAAAATTGTTCTTGTGTTCCAGTTTCTGTAGTCATTATAAGAGCTGGATCCTATTACCACCAGAAATCCAAGCTTGTACGTTTCTCTACAACCAACATTTTAACATCAAACAACTACAAGTGACTTTTCTGTATCTCAGTCATTCAGTCATGGGGTGGAATTTTTTTAAAGCAATCTGTCAGCCACATCCTTTAGTTTTACACAGGAGCTACTTGCTTATGTAGCACCGGTTAAACTCAGGGTTCCAGATCCTGTTTTTGCTTAAGAGTTTACTTTTGTCTATTTTTATAGATCAGAATACACATAAACAAGTCTATTTTTGTTTTTTAAACATCATAAAGGGGGTTGAGGGAAGTGTGTGATGATTTTGGCATGTAGTTTGCTCCGTGGTACCTGGTGTACATAAGCTTTGATTTCCCTTGAGGTACAATGATGAATGAAATAATAAAACTTCAAGTCAGACAGGGCTGCAAACTCTCACACATTGACTGAGATACTCACACAACTGGCTTTAATCTCATGCTTTCACATCACACTTCCCACTGAAACAACCTGCAGAGGAATTTGACTACAGTTGTTGCCCCAGATTTTACTGATCAAGCACACACTGGACTGGCAACGACTGCCTTCTTATGGGCTGAAAGAGAGCAACCCAATACCCCTCCACTCTATCAGCCCCCCACTCTCAGTCTCAGCCCATTTGTTGCTGGAATAACTTAAATCTCGCTTCAGGCAAGTTGTAAAAAATGTCAGTTGTTGATAAAACGTATCTTTGCTGATAGACTATTTGGAATAATGGAGTTATGGATCCAAAAGCAAAAATTTGTGAATGCCCCCAGTGAGCCACTATAAGGGAATCATAAATTAAATAGGTCGGTGACACATTACCTGCTCTAAAGGGGTTCCCATAAATGATCCCTGACAGGAACCTTCGTAATCTGCCCACAGAAAATCGGCCAATGATTCCACCAAGTTGTTCTCGGATCTGTTCTTTCTCGAAGCCACCCATTGACTCTGGTGCTACACATATATCTGATCAGAGAAGGAAACTGGCAATGAGAGAAGTTTTGATGCATGCAGGGCTGTATGATAGCAATTATACAATCCTCTCCTAATAGAACCACACAATTGGCAGTCTGAAAATGCAAGCATGGAACACCATCTCATAAACGAATGATGAATGTACATTTCCTTTGTATATTTCATTTGTTTATAGCTCACCTAGACGTCCATCGAGGCGCACATATAGTTCAAATATGCTGAAGGCAATTGTAGTGTGAGCTGGAATGACAATGGCTTTGTCACGACCTTTAGGGTTTCGACCGTCATCTATCTGAAACTGAAAGAGACTGAGTTTGAGTGACATGCATATGAGTGAACTTTGCAGGAAGTCATATGTCTGAATATATTTGATTTTATGTCAGTCAGTACCCTCATTGTAGTGCCACGCATTCCAGCATGGACAGTGAGAGAGCACTGTCGTGTGGTTCGAATACTCTCCATGACGACACATAACACGGTTCGCCCACTGTCCTTTGACTGACGGATCAGACAGT
Source organism: Acestrorhynchus altus (assembly GCA_034509495.1). Taxonomy (NCBI): domain Eukaryota; kingdom Metazoa; phylum Chordata; class Actinopteri; order Characiformes; family Acestrorhynchidae; genus Acestrorhynchus; species Acestrorhynchus altus. The sequence continues at coordinate 20,989,845 of CM067504.1, read as the reverse complement.
GGTCCAGGTCAACTTTCCTGGAGAAGGAGAAGAAAAGGAAGAGAAGAAACCATTCACACTGGGGTTAAAAGGTGTGTTTTCAGCCCGGACCACAGTATACAGTGACAGTGACAGCTTGGACTACAGTATGCAGTTCTGTAACTGCGAATAGTTAAGTGAGTAGAAGATGAACTGATTTCGAAAAAGGATAAGTTGTTCATCAAAATTTGATCCATGGATTGGCAATTTGGTAGTGACAGGGAGAGGACAAGCTCATGCCTACTCATACACATCAAGTCAACCACTGTCTCTTGTCAAACAGACACCTGTGCTGGACAGCATCACAGTGTGAGTGATGGGGAGAGAGCGGCATCAACCCACCCAGAGAGCACGGACAACTGGTCTCTGGCGGCATGACCCGGGAATTGAACTCATAATCCTTGGGCCATAGCATCTTAGTCAGCTGAGCCACTTCACACGCTTCACCTTTCTCAATGTTCTAAGCAAGATTGATGTATTATTTTTGTATTGTACAATATTAGAATGAAAAACAAAAAGGAGCATCATGTGAGACTGTGCACATACCAAAAAATTGAGGTCTCAGTTAGGGACTTTAATTGGCTTAGGGCTATGGCTTGTTCAGCCATTGTTATGAAAGGCCAACTGATGCAAAAAGCTTTAAAAATACTTTGAATTCTCAAACATCCCAGCAATAAGCAGTAATGGCATTAAAATAATGGTAGGATTGCTAAAAATGAAGATTTAGCAGACTCTGGAGTGGTGGAGCCCTGTTCTACTCTGCACTTTCTCCTGCACTAATATGACCTTCATGTGGTCTGATGAAAGGAAAATGTTTTTGCCACAATGAGCAAAGGGATGAGAAAAAATGGGATAAAGGGAGGGTTTGACAGCTTTTATACACCAGTCAACCATAACATTAGCACCAGTGACAGATTGTGTCTTCATCCACAATGGCACCTGTCAAGGGGAGTGAAATATGTGGCAAGAGAACAGTCAGTTCTTGAAGTTGATGTGTTGAAGCAGGAAAAATGGACACACTGTATGTACAGATGTGAGTGATTTGACTGAGTCAGATTATCTCCAAAACTGTTCTTGGTGGATATTACCGACCAAATATAATTGGTCTATATATTATTTCTCTATACCCAGGGTATTTTCTTAATTTTAGTGAATGTACCTTGAGTTTAGCTCCCTCAGTAACGTCGGAACCTCCACCTCGTGTTTAGTGACAACCCCAAAAGATGCTTTGACTGCCACAGAGTCTGAACCGCTGATGTTGACACCTACTTCATGAATGAGGTGGTTACCTAGGCGCCCGTTTATGGACACGTCTGACTTGTCTTCATAGTTGAGAAGTTGATAGGATGACACTCCTAATAGCCACAAATGGATATGGTTACACATCACTCATAATCAATTCATGCTGTCGCTTTCTTGGCCTCTATTTCACATTGTTCTAACATGCTGTACATGTAGTGACCTGAATCATATTGCTATTTCAGATTCAAGTCATTTTGCCAGTGATGAGAAAATAAATTACACAGTTATTGTGTTATAGACATTTTGAGCCATGATATACTGTACTAAGAAAACCTTATTTATTACCATTTGCCATGTTGTCAGCTTTTATATCATAAACTACATTTTATAAAATGTATTATTGTATGTTATATTGAATCTTACCAGCAGTAATTTCCTTTTCTCCCACAAGTATGTCTTTCAGCGAGAATGGGGTCGAGCAATATTTGGTCTTCTTCCAGAAATGTCTTCTCCTCTTCCTGGTCACTAGGCTGAGGGGTTGATATCGGTCAGCCTCGCTGAGGCTGGGGACGGGGATCAGGCGGCCTGTGTCCCCCACCTGCTTCACAAAGTTCTTGGTTGCAGCTGCAAACATGGCAAACGTTCACAGACAGATTCACAAGGTCAGTCGGAAGAACAGGAGTCTCCTCATAGCCATTACGGCTCGAGATGGCCTCTGTCTGGACTGCATGTTTGCCTCTTGTGAGCAGAATGAGAGGAGGGAACGTTTTGAGGCTGCTCAGGCACATGGATAATAAATAATGAAGAAGGAACAGTAAGCTGAGCAGGGTGTCTTCTTGTCAAATGTACTGTGTTCTCTCCTGCCTGGCTTGTCAACTTTAGATGGCCTGATACCAAATGCTTACTCTACTTCATAACTAAAACAACAGAATTCCTGAGTAATACACAGAGTTGCCATTAGTTTGCTGGCAATAGTTTACAAGTCAACATTATGTGTAATACTGGTAGGCTGATTACAAACACTACACTGACATTACTTGTCTAACTGTCATTAAAAAGTAGTTTGCAGGCTGAACAGACTGTGGTATAAAGGATTGGGTGCCACTCAGTGTAATCTGAACAGGTAATCAGCGGAAGAGGTGAGTGGACACAAATTACGCCTCTAGCCGACTGAGAAAGAGCACCATCAGTTTACATATATTCAGGTCCATATGTATTTGGACACAGTGATCAAAAGGTAAACTTTCAAAATTAAATTCAAAGGGTTTAACAATAAAACTGTATTAACTACTTAGTAACTGGTTTATTATAAACCATCAGTAACATTAGCATGATTTTTTAATGCTTGAATGCCTTCACTGAAGCTGCCTTCAGTTGTAGAGCTTTGTCTTCAGTTTTGTCTTCAGTATGCATAAAAAATGTTCAAATGTTCAAATGGATTGAGGTTACGTGTCTGATATAGCCATTTAGGAAAGTTCAATTTCCTTGCCCTTAGAAGCTCTTGAGGTTGCTTTCACGATATGCTTTGGATCATTATCCATCTGTACTGTGATGCATTTTGCAGCATTTGACTGAAAAAATGTTCTTATCTTTCTTCTCACATTTATGCCTTCTGTGTTAGAGTTAATGAAATTCAAAAAATTAAGGGTCTCTGACTTTTGTTCAATATTGCATATAAATATTATTTTTCTCAATCATATTTATAAATTATTAATATGTGTCCAGGAAAATTATAAATAGCTTTTGAGAGGGAAAGAAAATCTAATTAAATGATAAAACACATGTACTGTCCTACCAGAACATCATCTGTAACATCTGCTCTTGTGATTATTTATACAATATAAAAAATTTAGATCTAGAGCCAGTTAAACTAGCGTGTTTTACAAATGCGGCCACTACGGAAACATGTCATATCCTTCCTTGGAATAGCTGTTAGTCATCCCAAGTGTATTTAAAGACTCAGAGAAGGTTCAGAACAGAAACATCAACAGTACCTTCCCTGAAAATACATCTAAAGTACTGGCAATGTATGGTATTTGCAATAGTAAACACACTATATGTCCAAATGTTTGTGGACACACCTTCTAATGAAGCCACTTTAAGTTAGGATAGGAAAGGATAGGATAGGATAGAACTTTATTGATCCCTTGGGAGGGTTCCCTCAGGGAAATTACGGTTCCAGCCGCAACATAAGTACAGTAACATAAGTACATAAGTACAAAAGTTGCACCCATTGCTGACACAGATGTGCAAATGCACATACCGCTTGTCTAGTCCCCGTAGAGAACACCTGGCAATAAAATTAGACTCTCTGAAGTAGATATAGATGACAGGTGGGGGCTAATGGGGGAATAAAGTGGGGCATTGAGCTTGGAGCAGTGGACCTGTGTACTCTGGAATGATGGTGCTCCAACCAATGCTTCTGGGATGAGGTTGGGTGATGACCATCCAACATCCTGACCTCTCTTACATTTTTGTCACTGAATGCAATCAAATCCTCACAGTAATGCTCCAAAACGTAGTACAAAGCCTTCCCTGGACAATAGAGACAGTTACTCCAACAAAAGCAGAATAAATTACCTCTAAATACATCAATCAACCATAATATATTTGCCACCTAATTATGGATTAGCTATAGCAGTACTGCTGGAGTGTTTAAACCCCTCAGTGTCACTGCTGTGTCCACCAACCAGAAGAATCCAGCCAACAGTAACTTGTGGGCAGCGTCCTGTGACCACAGATGAAGGGCTAGAGGATGACCAACATAAATTGTGCAGCAACAGTACTCCTGAGCTGAGAGAGAGAGAGAGAGAGAGAGAGAGAGAGAGAGAGAGAGAGAGAGAGAGAGACTCTAAAAACACTACAATATTGTGATAAAGCTAATTTATGATCTCAATTTCATTCAAAACATATTTTATATGCATGAAGTGACATTTCAAGACTTTTTTGTTTTATTATTGATCGGAATGGCTTATAGCTCATGAAAACCAGAAATCCAGAATCTCCAAATATTACATTTAAATTCAAATTAGAAAAATTGCTAGTCACAGTATCAACTTTAAACAAATATACCATTTTAAATCTAATGAATATAACATTTGACAGTTTAATTATTATTAAATTATATTACATATTATATATGTATTTATATAGATATAAAAATGCCTTTTACTAACTATACTGAGCAAAAGACCCACTGCTGAGCCATGCCCATGTAAAACAGCACTGCATTCTTCAAAGGGCTAAGATACTGTATTTATGGAATAAGTCACTCACACATGACCTCATGTGGTTCTCCCTGTAATTTCACTATTGGGTGGAGAAAGTAAAGCCAGATTCTGTTTGAGGAACATTTAGCAAAAACGTGTCTGAAAAAGAGTTCTTACACAGCTCTGTCTGTAGCTTTTAGAAAACAGGCAAGTGGACCAGCATTTACACTGGCTCATTGTGGTCTTGGCCTGGAGTATCCCTGAGGTCAGAGTGTTAGTTGGGCAGTTACAACGATAAGAACAGTAAATAAGTACCTGTAATTTGCCAAGGGAACAAACTGCCTAATTTAGTACAGTGAGCAACTGTAGGAAAAGGGGGAAATGAGCAAGAAGGAAAGTGTCATTCACTTTGTTTTTTGTACAAGAGTTATTCAGTTTCTTGAGATCATAGAAAGATACAGTCTATGCCCTTTGGACGGTACCTTTAACTCATGCCATATGGCTACGCAGTCCAACCAAAACAGTTGCAAAGAAGGGTTACAAAAATGTTCTTCTCAAACACTCCCCAGAAACAGTGCTTAAAATAACTACAGGTCCAGTCTAACTGTAGTACATGAACATTTCCTTAGTGTTGAGTATTTCTCAGGTTGTGTGTTTTTTTCTAGAGTAGAAATTCCTCTTCAACATTCCTCGGTTGGACAGAATTAATGATGTGTTGTTTCTGTGGTGTTTCAATGCATCAGGTTCATTCAAAGGTTCATTTTGGTTGCACCCACCTTTTAAAGACATGGAGTGATCACTAGTAATACAAAAGTAATGTCCAACATAAATTGAATCTTTAAGTAATATACAGCAAGTCTTACTAACAACTGCATTGTCATTGGACATGGTGAACTCTGCCTCAAGTGTGGCTGCTCCAAAGTATTCAAATCTATTATAAATGCTTGTCAACAGAAATAATCCAAGCTGCAGTGCTTCCAGAAAGAATTGACAGTGCTTCACTTTTGCACATTTTGTTGTTACAGCCTTATTCCAAAATGGATTGATTTTTTTTTCCCCTCAAAGTTCTATACACAGTACCCCACAATGACAAAGTGAGAAAGATCTTTGCAAATTTATTAAAAATAAAACACAAAAATATAACCTACATAAGTATTCACAGCCCTTGTCATGACACTCAAAATTGAGCTCAGGTGCATCTTGTTTCCACTGATCATGCTTCTGATGTTCCTACAGCTTGATTGGAGAACACCTGTGCTAAGTTCAGTTATTGGACATGATTTGGAAAGACCTATATAATAGTAGACAATGCATGTCAGAGCACAAACCAAACCATGAAGTCTACAGAATTGTCTGTAGACCTCTGATAGGATTGTACTGAGACACAGATCTAGCAAGGGTACAGAAACAATTCTGTTGCATTGAAGGTCCCAATGAGCACAGTGGATGAAGTTTTGGACCACCAGAACTCTTCCTAGAGCTGGACACCCGGCCAAACTGAGTGATCATGGTAGAAAGGCTTTAGTCAGGGAGGTGACCAAGAAAGCAATGGTCACTCTGACAGAGCTCAATGTTGCTCAATGGAGAGTGGAGAACCTTCCAGAAGGACAGCCATTTCTGAATCATTCCACCAATCAGACTTGTATGGTAGCCTGGACAGACGGAAGTCACTCCTCTCTCAGGCCATGAGAAACAAAAAGATTTAACTTTTTAGACTGAATGCCAAGCATCATGTCTGGAGGAAACCAGACATTGCTCATCACCTAACCAATACAATTTCTATAGTGAAGCATGGCGGAGGCAGCATCTTGCTGTGGTGATGTTTTTCTGTAGCAGGGACTATAAGACTAGTCAGGGTTGAGAGAAAGATGGCTTCAGTGACATAGAGACATCCTTGATCACCTACTCTAGACCACGGTGGACCTCAGACTGGGATGAAGATTTATCTTCCAACAGGACAAAGACCCTAAGCACACAGATAACAAAGAGTGGCTTTGGGATAACTCTGTGAATGTCCTTGAGTGGCCCAACCAGAGCCCGGATTTTAACCCAACTGAACATCTCTGGAGATGTTTATTAATTGCTGTCACCAACACTCCACATCCAATCTGATGATGCTTGAGAGGTTCTGCAAAGAAGAATGGGAGACACTTCCCTAAAACAGGTGTGACAAGCTTTTAGCATCATGCTCAAAAGGTCTATGGGACACTGAATGCCTGTGTCAGCAATGGATTCAGGAAGTAGAAAGGGTGTCTGGAAAGTTCCAGAAATTATATGTAAAGGTATTATGTAGTATTGTTTCAATACAGTCACAAATTGTGATCTTTAGGTATTGAGAAGTATGGAGGCCTACCCTTAAATAACTAAACAATCAGGAAAACTCTAGGAAATGTGTAAACTTCATCATATAATGCAAATTTGGAAGATTTTAGCAAAGTATGAAGATGATTCTGAGGCATATCGCTACTATCCAATGAAAGACTTGCTTTGCTTCCTTTTTGAGTTTTTAATATTCTTCATCATTTGAGCCCTGCAGTTTCTCTGTATACTGTATGAATAACTAAACAGCCCAATAGAAATGCTCTAAAATGACATGGAAATAACACCAACTTCCATTCAAAGTTCAGAACATTTTTGCAATCTTCTCTAAAGTCCTTTTTTTTATTGGACTGCAATGTCCAATTACTATAAAGTGAGTCTATTGTCTAAATGTCTATTGTAAGCCCAAACCAAGATTAAACCAAGAAATGCTGCACCTCTAGCTGATGTTTGGCTCTGAACATGGCAACCTCCGGCTCATATTTATCTCTAGAGCTCTAGAGCAGGGGACCACCAGTACACTCTGAAGCACTCTAGTGGTCCGCAGGCCCATCCTCAGGGGGAGACAGAAGTCTACAGTGGGCAAATAATGTCACTTTAAATCACAAAAGGGTAAGTGAAAAAAATTAGTATAAGAGAAAATTGATGTATGCATTAATAGAAACCACATAAATAACGCAAGGCAAATTAAACATTATCAGTGGAAATAACAGGGCTGCAGGCACTTGATAAGACATGGTGTGATAGAATTAGTAAACAGATTGTGGACATGGGGTCTGACACTATATTTGAGTCCTATTTTTTTAAAGATAATTCTCAATTCTTTAGAATTAAAAGGCTATACAGAAGGCTTTCTAACCTGTCGGCAGGGTACCACCAGTGGGCCGTGAAGCACACCTTAGTGGTCCGCAAGCCCATCCTCAGGGGGAGGCATTAGTCTGTAGTGGGCTGATAAAGGCACTTTACATCATAAAAGTCTATGTGAAAAAATGGTAAAAGAAAATCTGGAAGTTCCTTAGAAAAACAAAATATCACCCATACGTACAATGCAGACTACATCATAAATGCTGTGATAGTATAAGTAGATGGACTGTTGAGAGTTCTTTTAGACAGAAGTCCGTATTCTGTAACTTTTGTCTGATGTTAGCAGCTCACCTTTCTTGCTTGTGTTTGTTCAGGCCTCCATTTTCACAATTTCAGCCTCTTCAGCACTTCAGGGAAACTAAGAGACATAAAAAGTTGAGTTTTGTTTTCTTGTGGGCCTTTATGAATTGTCATAAACGGGGGAAATTTTTGAGAACTACAAATTGCAGATGCTCTTTTACAGGGATCAAGAGGAATCTTTCTGCCGTGTTTGGAAAGGTCTTCTGTAGAATGATTTTGGGAACATGGCCCTGTTTCAAAACATGTTTTTAACTTATCCAGAGACTTTGGTTTTTCTTTTTATCTTCAGTTCTTCACAGGGGAATCAGTAACGATCATGGGCTTCACCCAGAGACCATATTGTACTAAACTGAAACACAGTATGCTTGTGGCTGGTGTGTTCACCAAGCTTGTCTTTGGAGAGGCATATTTTGCTTTGTGTACTTTTATATTATTTAAAATGAACATTTTCATGTGCATTTATTGTTCAGTGTGATTTATTACACCATTACTTTCTTTACTAGAAGTGAAATTTGACATTTCCACATCTCTGCTCTTTGGAGCTCTCTGAAGGGGGTCGTTTATTGATGCTGTTTTATCTTTAGCTGGCTGAGGAGAGGCCTGGAAGACTCATGTGGGCGGACCACGCCTGCACGAGCTGCCACGAGCGCGCGCCACTGGCAGAGCCTCTGCCTGCTGTTGAGAGCCTTCAGAGTCGAGAGGGGCATTTCTGCTGGATGCTTAAAGCCACAGCGCGGGTAAAGGGTAACAGGCAACCTCCTCCTGCCCTCCCCGGTGACGATGATCCGTCGCTTTAGGATAAGCGTGTTGCTCGCGCTGTCCGTGCTGCAGGTGTCGCTCGTGAAGGGCCAGGATGCTGCAGAGACCGGTGAGTTTTCCAGCATCCAGTCTGGAGAGATGTTAGATTGATTTTCAGAGGCGCGGGGCAGTGAGATCAGCCCTGCCTCAGGGGTCTTTCTTCAGCGGCACGAAGGCGGAACCTCAGCTCTTCGGGGACTTGATTAAAAACGCCGTTTTTAATGTGACACCAAGTGTGTAAAGAAGAGCCCCTTAAAGCTGAAACTAACCAACATTACGTTCATTTAGGAATGTGTCGTTACCGTTACCTGAAACTAACCAACATTACCATTCAGCGCAGAATGTTTTACCAAATAAAATGGTGTAAATGTTTGTTTTATTGAATTATTAATTTATTAAAACTTCTAATTGAACCGGGCAGGTCAATAAGAACAGATTTTTATTTGTAAAAGCAGCCAAGTGCTAGACGACACTTAAACAGGGGAGGAAAGTCACCTTCACAGGAAAAACAAACAAACAAATAAAAATAACAGATGGTTATTGGATCACTAAGAAAGTTATGCCTAAATGAGAGATCCATTGTTTAGTTCAGGTGAAGGGGTGTTGGTTCGGTTCTCTCCTACTGTGTGGACCGAACATATAAACATCTACAAGTCTTTGAATCAACAGCCAGTGAATGTGGTCACCTCTCTCCTAAAATGTAATTTTGTGCCCATCTGGCCTAATAAACACTGCAGGCGTAAATTCAACATTGAGGTTTCTTTCTGAGTATAAATGTCACAAATGCAGCCTGTGTTTTAGTTCTCTCTGAGCTGAAGCTGTGGATGAGGGACACAGATTTCTGGGCTCTGCAGATCTTTACTCCTCACATTTGCTGTTTTGGTGTATAGGTCCTAAGTGTCGGGCATTATGTCTGTGCTGCTTTGTTTTGAGAGTCCTACACTTCTAAATCAAGTCTGTGGCTTTCAGGCTAATATTTTCATTGAAAGTGCCTCAGGTGGGCTACACACAGCCCATTCAACTTTGCACCAAGGTGCCACCACACAGGAAGGTGTCCACAGGATCTGAATATAGCAGCACACTTGGCAACAAGGGATTCATTTATTTTTCCAAAGGATTATGATTTTATGATGTTTTATGAACTGGGGCTGTCCAAATGCCAAAGGCTTGGACAAATGTTTATTGAGAGGGACACTTTTTTTTCTTGAAAAAGTCAAGAACTCCCAGAATGACTTCCAGAAGAAAGTATTTTTGTCTGTGCTCAGACCGTGCTATTTGAGAGCGAGCTTCTGCATGGAATGAGGGGTTTTGCATGGCATTGTGTTTAATGATGTGAGGGTTTCACAGTGACTGCTGTGGGCTGCCAATTTTGGTCAGCACGCCTTCCATAAGGAGATGTGAGGGCACACCCAATCGGACAGTGTGCTAAGTGAATTTTGTTAAAGTGCCTGTATGATGGAAAACCAAACATGACCTCAGTTCTCACTTTTTTTAAATGAAAGAAATGTATGTTGTCCCCAGTCACTATATGGAAATTCAGACTGTAAAAAGTAGTTGTTTTTGTGTTTGCAAAACACAACTTATATACAACTTCTCAGCCGAGAAGTGTTTAGCCCCACTTCCCCACATTGAACTTACAAGGAGCATAAATAGTAAGAGGTGTTGGGAGCAGTGGTTATGTGAGGGCATCGAGACCAGAACTGGAGGTGTATCATCTTTAGCAGTGAATCACAGTTCTGTTTGGGAGCTCACAACAGTCGGGTTTGAGTATGGAGACTTTGTGGTGAGCGCTTCAATGCTGCCTTTGCTGTGGAGTGACACACTGGCCTGCTGCTGGTGTGATGTTCCAGGAAGCCATTACATATGATAATCGGTCACCCCTAGTAGCCACATGTATAGCCTCTTCCAAAGGCTAGTTCCAATCCAAAGCAAGAATTTTGTAATCTGTTTACACCACTATATATGACCCATTCTGTTATGTATTTTATTGAGATGTATTAAACATGGCCTCTGTGGCTAATCAAACATAAAATGCAACATTTTCTTTAAATCAGACAGTGTTGCAGTAGCTCAGATTTTTTTCAGACCTATCAAATCAGGTAATTTCACTCACTGAAATTAAGAACTGATATTAAGAGCTCCCATCACAAAACTGAACATCTAGAGAAGCCAAATGTTATGGACTGATAAAATCAAAATAGAATGGATTTGCCTTTAATAAGAAATAGTTGATTAGATATATCATGCATATATCAAATATGAACAAAACTTCAACCTTATGATTATATAATATACAATGTGAAATATGTTATCATGTGAAAAATACAGTGAGCAAATTAGGACACCCCATCAAATCATCATCATAATGAATTAATCAATCGTAATTTTGTCTTTAGAATGAGGGAGCAGAAGAAGTTTTGGGCCCTTAAACAAGCTGTAGAGCAAGATGATCCAAGAATGTCTCAGAACTTGAGGTCTTCTGCAAAGAGTTGAAAAATCTTAACTATAAGAACTGAAATCCATTTAACTGCTACAAAACGTGCTCTCAAACTGTAATTTCTGCCAATGACTCATTAAGGTATCCGAACAATACCCAGGCCACACTGATGATGTTTACTATTTCTTTATGATATTATAAAGGACAGAGTAAGTGTGCAATAGATTCACTAAAATGTGTTTATTGACTACAGAGGATGTGTTTACTACTTCTCAATAAAATAACTGTTTTTGGTTCACAAACCTCATAAAAAAGGTGGATGTTATGAAAGAAATAAAATGATTATAGTTCAAATGTTGTTACTACTATATGACCTTTTTACGCCATTTTATTTCATTCTGCTGGCTGTGGTGTGAAATTAGTGATGAGCTCACCGCATTGTGTGTGACCTGCCTCATTAATTTTACCGGCCAGAGAACATCACCACCCTCGCATGAGCCAGCTTGTAATGTTTTATGATGGGCAGGAAACTGTCAATAATCAGCCTCAATAAACTGTGTAATTGTTATGTGATACATAGAGTCCTTAAGACTAGTGTGCCATATTTTAGACCTTCCTGGTTAGGATCAGTGAGCCATATAAATTAACAGCACTTATGTTCTGTATGTATTTGGAAATATTTAATGTATACTCCAGAATGGTGAAGATATTTATGTAGAGCTCCAGACATTGGGTGTGTCTTCTCTTTCTGACTGAAATAAAACTTGCCCGCAAAGCAGAAGTTAAGCTGAACGTATAATAGAGGGCTATGTGGTTTCCCTAAAATAACGTCTGTGCTCTCCCACTAAATTGGTACTTGCAGTTTTCTATTTTTTTTTTCTTTGCCTTGAAAAAGATGCTGTTTCAGATATGTTTCAGGCCTACTGCAGCAGGTGCCCATCTTTTATATCACATTTATAGTTTTATATTTTAGCAAGGCTTCAGGTTTGGGTGACATTTTATCATTATATATTTTAACTCTTAAAAATAAAGGTACTTCAAATGTTTTGTTGAAGCAGTAGCATGCAAGAGCCACCTTAAAGAACCATTTTTCTAAATGTAATGTGTGCATGAACATTTTAAAGTTAAAAAAGCAGGTCTAAAGGTTCATTAACAATTTAAAGATCCATCACACTCACATTTCTTTTACCAAAATGATTCATTATTGAATCAGAAAAGGTTGCTTAAAGAACCATTTATAGCACCTTTATAGTATACAATATCAAGTGTAACCACTAAATTCATAACTAGTGTTATTTGTTGCCTTCTCTGTATATGGAATATGATGGTAGTATTGATTTAAGGTTGCTGATACCAAATCTGTTCTTTTTGTTCCTATAAATCCAGCCTTCTAGTTTAGGTATGTGCTGCTAACTAACTGCATTTCGATGACTGATGTGAACTTTGTTAAAGTGTCATGAAGGCTCTGTTCAGTGCAAAAATGTAACCTTTTTTTAACCAGGCATGATTCAGTCTCAAGTAAATATGTGGTGTCAGTGTGTTTAATCACATGATCTAAGTGTTATGGGCCAAGGAAATCAGAAAATATAAAAATATCTGGAAAATCAGAACCTCAAATGCAGTCATAGCACTAGAACCACAGACATTACATTTCACAAAATTTCAAGTTCCACTGTAAAATAGTTCCTCACTGCAGACTTTTTTTTTTTGAATGCTCTTGATTGCAGTGGGCTGTGAATATGTCAATTAATTCCACTTAGAGGATGCCAGAGTGTGCTTTGCCAGATCGCAGTGGTAAAAAATACAGATGGACCAATCAGTGTTTTTGGGGCCGATCACTGATCATCTTTCAGATCTGTTGGCCAAACTCTAATAGTAATTGAGGGCAGGGTTGGATGCAACAGTAGCCTTTCCAAACACTTTGTGTTTCTAACTGATGTTGAAAGTTTTTACTCTGCTTCCCCTTCAAAGCATGTTAGTTTTACTCATTCGACAGATATTTGAGTTTGAACAGCACAGGGAGCAGATTTCTACACTGGTTTAATGGGTTCCTGCAGCCGAGTGAGTTTTAAAAGAGGAACCGCAGGCTCTCAGGATTGGATGAATTATCATCCGATCACATTAAAATCACTTAAAATCAGCAGATACCAATACATAGCCAATGGATCTTAATTTCTCTAGTAAAAACAAAGGTTTGGAACAGGATCAGGCTTACAATAGCAGATACCTGATCAATGAAAATATGCCTGGATTGGTCCTGATCATTGATCAGAACATCATTAGTAAATATAAGCACCTTTATTATCAATAAGGATAGAGTGTTGCACAGCTGTATTGCTGAGTGATTCTGATTGGTGTCAGACTAATCAACAATACTTATGATTGGTTTGAAGCTCTTGTGGTTTAGCTGCTTTTCACTGTAAACCCCGTCGTTATTTCACCGCACAAATGTATTGGGTGTCTATTTTACTTATGTTTGAATTGCAAAAAGCAATTTAGAGCAAGTCTGTACATGAAATGATTCCCAACTTGATTAAATAATAAGTAAGTTAATGAAGTCATATGTAAGACATGATATTTCGTGTTTCTGGCACCATGCTAAACATCAGAAGAGTCTTCTTCCCTGAACCTCTATTTCTAGGCTTTCATTTTATAACCTGTTGTACAGTAGTTACTAATTTAAACGCTATAAATTATTCAGTAACTGCTGTGAAATTAATATGCAGCTTGTGTCATTTGAAGATGAGGGCATAGCCTGACATAGCCTGTGGGCCTCCACACTTTTACAGTTACAGGGTCTTTTAGGAGTTTAAAGGTGTTTTAAATCCAGTGTGTTTTAATCTTCTAATCCATATCTTCACCTGTTAACCATGTAGATGATTATATATAAATATATAGACCTGCCTGCTTATACACTATATGGACAAAACTATAGGGACACCTGCTCTTTCACTGTTTATTCTGAAATCAAGATTGTAAAAATAGTACTACTTCTGTTGGAATCACTGCCTCTGCCATCTACTAGATCGAGGAGCTTTGCTGTGAGTATTTGATTGCGTTCAGTGAGAAAAGTGTTAGTAAGTTTAGGGTGTTGGGTGATCACCTCCCTAACTCATCTCCAATTCATTGCCAAAGTATCACCATTGTTACATCATCCCAGAGGACACCGTTTCACTGTTCCATCTCAATGCTGGTGGGAGCTGAGATTCAAGTTTAACTTCCCCAGAGTCCTATCCTATTGGCAGTACTTCTGTGTGTGCATTTGCACATTTGTCTCAGCAATGGGTGCAACTTTATGTAGTGAATGCATTCATTACAAGGGGTGTCGATAAAAATGTTAGACATTCAGTAGACAGTAGAAGACAGGGGCCAAGGACTGAAATTACTGCGGTAATCCACCATAAAAATGTGCTATAATTGTGGGAGATTGAGGTGAGATTGGCTGACGTTACTTCAGGCAACAGTGGACAGTTCTAGCAGGCTTGGTGGGTGGTCAGTAGTGGAGGTCTTTTCCAGTCTTTGTGCAAACCCATTCCCACATGTCCTTTCATCACCACCCAGTTGTTAAATCCACCTTTACATTTAGAAAAATGCATTCAGATCTGATGTCCGAAGTGTTATGAACATAAAAAACGATAATAATAAAAGTTGTCATTGAAACCCATTGAGATTTTCAGGAAATCTCACAGTTCCTTGTACCAAGAATTGTAAAAAAAAAAAGTGTTTTATGGCAGAGCTGTGTGTGTTATTGTTTGATGACAGCAAAACTCTCCCTTGAGCATCTGCTGAGACAAGCATGGTGTATAATCACCCCGATTTACTCTCTGATCTGTCATCTGAGCGAGCTGGAGGTTCAGTCGGAGAGTTTTCAGCGTCTGGCAACAAGCCTTAAAATCACAGACAAACACAGTGTACGTGTTTATAAAGAGACGCGGAGAATGCCAGGCTGTCATCTTCTGCCTTTTTTTATATAACCGTGAATTATATGCTTCTGACATCAGGATGTTTGTGGTGAGATTGCTATAATCTCTCAACTAAAGGCCAAATGCTCACTTTCACCAGACAGACGTGTTTGTATTGTGAGCAGCTTGCTTTATGTTACTTGGTTTTGAGTTTTTCTTTTTCTTGTATAACTGATTGTAATGTCGTATACAAACTATTAGGCACCTCTGGTTTTCACGTTTAATTGAACCTTTATCCTGTGATTTTTTGGTACAAGCTGCTCAGTTGGCTCAGTGTTTGAGTTCTCCTTCACTTTGCTTCCATGTCACAGACTGGACGGGGGTAGAGTCATAAGACTACACACAGTGGGCAGTGTGTTTGCTCCAGCTTTAGCTCTGGTCCAAGTAAATTTTTTGTCTCCATTGTTTACGTGGTGGGTTATTGATCTTATGGTTGTGGCTTCAGTAACAGTTTTCAATAACATAATAATAAATTTACTTTGGCACATTTTAATGTACAGTTACTGTAATAATGTGGCACAAATGATGGTACATTTTTGAATGTTATGTTTATTTTTTAAATAAACTCATAAGAGCCCAGACAGTTTTGAATATTGTTCAAAATAACTGAACTAGTTAAATTAATTGAGCTTCATTTCACCCTGCTGGTGTGTTGTGGATTTAACATGGTCAGTTTAAAATGTCTTTAGCCAGTATTTTAGCAGAACTAGTACAAAATCTGTTGCCTTGGTTTACAAAAATCTTTGGGCTGTTGTGTTCTGAATTTAGCATCTAATGCTGTTATCAGCTGTTGGCATTTCTGAAAATTAATTTTCTTGCATCAATTCTGTGATTCCATCCGCATTCTCCACATCTGACTGATTTGGGAGACTTAGGTGTAAGTTTAGGATGTTTAAATATAGCCTAAGTGAAAGAAATGAAAACATACATTTTTAATTATTATTCTGGTGTTTTTTAGTAATTTTATAGCAAAGAGATGCTTTTCAGGGGAGGGTTTCCGCAACATTTTGAAATACTAATACTAATACTGCGTAACCTTCTTCTTCTTCTTCTTCTTCTTCTTCTTCTTCTTCTTCTTCTGGCTGCTCCCTTCTTCTTCTTCTTCTTCTTCTTCTTCTTCTTCTGGCTGCTCCCTTTAGGGGTTGCCACAGCGGATCATCTTCCTCCATCTTGCCCTATCCCCTGCCTCCTCTACTGTTACACCAACCATCTCCATGTCCACCTTCACTACATCCATAAACCTTCTCTGAGGTCTTCCTCTTCTCCTTCTGCCCGGCAGCTCCATCTAGTATTCTTAAAATGACATAATTCTTAAAGGGGTTCATAAATTCATTATTGTGAAAGTTCTGTAGCCAATTATGATCTATTGCATTTATTTATATTTTGTATCAGCCTTAGATAATCCTGTTACTTATTTGAGAGTTTATAGTTCATTGTTCACATTGATGTGCCACATTTAAGTACTGAAATAGAATTGATAAAGTTGTATTTATGGTCACTGATCCTCAGAATAACATTTGGTTTAGTTGCTCATTTATTAATGAGAAAGGTAAACTCTATTATCTATCGATATAGATTCACTGAGTACTGTATATCAGTCTGCTCTCCACTGTTCAAACATTTCATCAGACACTGGAATGAAAACCTGCAGTCACACCAGCCCTTTCTGGATAAGGTTGGACACCCCTGGTTTACAGCATCTACGAAATGAATAAACAAATGAAGAAACACTGACTGTGCTGCAACTCAACGAGGATATTACTCAAAGCTTTGATTACAGAGCACTGTCAGTGTACGGTAATCCCCACAGTAAGCAGTCACAAGAGCTATAGTGAGATAATCATATGCTGTGCTCTTGCCTGCCCCCTTTTGGCGAGACTCTCTTTTGGATGGAGGCTTAGTACCGTTCTGAACAGGCCGACGCTTTGATGTGGTTCTCTAAAGGGGGAATGGTGTTCTGATTGGGAGGAAGCCTTGATGTGGTTCTCTATAGGGAGCCTACTGTCCTGAATTACCAGTAGGACTGACTCACCAGCTGCAGACGTAAATTACAGGGTGTGGCAGATGATTTAGGCTCTGATTTAAAGATGGAAGGATGAGAGACATAAGGAGCAAACAACCAAAGATTACTTTCCACAGACTTGAGCTCTGGCAGGTGATCATAGGTGAGCTGAAGGAATAGGAAGGTTGTCCGTTTTAATGATATACAACGGCAAACAGCATAATGATGATCATACTGTTTCAAATTTAATACATCATGTTACTGTAAACAGTGTCTTTTTGAAATGTCATTATATAGACTGCTGCTGTATCATTTTTGCCGAGAGTGCAAGTAAAATTGCTTTTGTTGTGGTTTCTAAATTAATTCAATTGAAATATTTAAAGCCTTTTTGTTATAAATCATTACAGCAGCATTGAGTTTGAGTTAAAGGGATGTCCCTTCTTTGGCTTTCATGACGGCTTTCATGCAAGCTACCATGGATTCTACAAGCTTTCCCAGAAACCTCTGATAAGAAGATTAGATCTAATTGAAAGTTGTCTGACCATAAGTGTCAAGGGAAGACTCATCCCAAACTCCCCACCTTATCCCAAACTCCTCAGCTCATCCCAAACTCCCCAGCTCATCCCAAACTCCTCAGCTCATCCCAAACTCCCCAGCTCATCCCAAACTCCCCACCTCATCCCAAACTCCCCACCTCATCCCAAACTCCCCACCTCATCCCAAACTCCTCAGCTGATCCCAAACTCCCCACCTCATCCCAAATTCCTCACCTCATCCCAAACTCCCTACCTCATCCCAAACTCCCCACCTCATCCCAAACTCCTCAGCTCATCCCAAACTCCCCACCTCATCCCAAATTCCTCACCTCATCCCAAACTCCCCACCTCATCCCAAACTCCCCACCTCATTCCCAAACTCCCCAGCTCATCCCAAACTCCCACCTCATCCCAAACTCCCCCCCTCATCCCAAACTCCTCAGCTCATCCCAAACTCCCCACCTCATCCCAAACTCCCCACCTCATCTCAAACTCCACACCTCATCCCAAACTCCCCACCTCATCCCAAAAGTATTCAATGGAGCACCATCATTCCTGAGAACACAGTACAGCCATACAACTCGTCACATACACTAGGTTCACAAGATGCTGGCTTATGAACAATTCCTCAAATTAGAAAAAACACAGCAGGTCGAGCGTTCTCATATAAAGTATCCCAACTCTGGAATAACCTTCCTGCCTGTTACTGTCTTCAAATCTCCGTTGAAAACATTTCCCTTCATGCAGGTTTTCCTGTTGTTCTGTGCTACACTGAGTACAGGTTTCTGTTCCTTACTACAGTTCTTACTAAACTACCTCCTTTACAGGCTTTTCACCACATTTCCTCTGTTCATTACCTAAATATAATCACATTTCTGTTTCTCTCTCTCCCATGTCCTGTGCTGCCCCTGCTGCCTGCCTGGTGTTGGCTTATGTCTGATCATGGTTTGCTGCTGCTACCTACTTCCCCCTTCCTTAACATTTACTTTACCTTCCTAACGCTTTTCTTTTTCTTTCCCTCTGTTTCTCTTTCTACCTCTTTCTTATGTATCGAGATGCCCCGTCCCCGACTGATCTACCCTGATGTCAGCCTCTCACTATCCCTCTGTTCTCTGTGATGCTGTCCTCATTAGGATCTTCACTCACGCCACCCACTCACACAGAGACTGCATTACCAGCTTATGACTGTTCAACCTGCATGGACTTTCACACTCTCACATTCTCTCATAACTCCTCCAAACATGGCCTCCTCACACTTTAGCTATAGTTCTTTATTATGTTGTTTTTATTGTTCTATTTGTTCTTTTGAGCTTTATGTCCGTGCTATCCGGTGTTGACCAGAGGAGGACGGGTTCCTGTTGTGAGCATTGGTTTCGTCCTCCTAGTCTGAGGGAGTTTTTCCTTTCCACTGTCTCCCACTGGCTTGCTCCTAAGAGGCTTGGACCCAGATTTCTGCAAAGCTGCTTTGTGACAATGCCTTTGTTGTAAACCAAACAAGTGATCTGATCAAACTTTGATTGATTGAGAGTTCGTTCCAAGGCTCTACAGCTCCATGCTGGGGCCTTTATATCCCTCTCTAGGGACTAAACAAGTTCTTGTGTGTGCATTTGCATATTTGTGTCAGCAATGGGTGCAATTTAAAGAAGTTGAATTCATTCATTAGAAGAGGTGTCCACAAATTGTTGGGCTTATAGTGTAAATTCCCTCTGAACAGGAACATGGGTAAGAAATAAAATTACCACTTCCACTGAAAGAGGATATGTCGGATATTTAATGTAATCCCGGATTATAGACCACCTTTTTTGCACCTTAATCCTCAATATTACCTACTTGGAGATGAAGCAGCAGATGAGGCCGTAGATGAGTCAGTCTGCTTGATTCTTGACTGCCCTCTTGTGGTTAGTCTGCAGTGATGGGCCTAGAAACAGTTCTTTCAGTGTTTTTAACAAATGCAAACTTGCAGTTCCCATCTCATTCCTATTAATGGCATCTATACTGGCAATAGAATAATTATAAGCAATGTAGTATTACATGTTATTAGATGAGTTATTACGTGAAGCAGTAACATGTAATTCAGTTTATATTTATATGAAATACTTTTTTGTGTTTTAATCCAATAATTGTGCATTTAAAGCATCAGAACATGAAGAATTCTATCTATAAAGCATTTGAATGAGAGTACAGAGATTTCCAATATTGAGAATATCTTTTGATCTGCACATAATTGTTTTTTTCTCTTGCACCCCCCTCCCAGTTGACAAAAACAGCTGTAAGGAGGATGGCATGACCTACTCGGAGAACGATATCTGGAAACCGGAACCATGTAGGCTGTGTGTGTGTGATAAGGGCCGTGTATTCTGTGAGGAGATCCGCTGTGAGGAGCTGAAGGACTGCGAGCAGGTCAACATTCCAGAGGGAGAGTGTTGCCCTGTGTGTGAGAAATTTGCCAGCGCTCAGGGACGGATTGGTGAGCAACACTCAAGGTGTCCTCCAGGGGGCAGCATTGAGCTTTGTTTTAAAAGCAGAGTCACTGTGTCTTTACTATAGCATAGTATGTATCCTGTATGTATATGTAATGGTATTTATATTCTTGTAAATTCTTGTAAAAAATATATTCAGACTACCGTATTTTTCGGACTATAAGCTGCTACTTTTTTCCATGCTTTAAACCATGCAGCTTATAATGAGGTGCAGCTTTTTCTTCTTATATATGTTATTTTCCAGGTTTTTTTTATTAAAACTTTGCGGGCGCGGCTTATATTCTGGTGCAGCTTATAGTCCGGAAAATACGGTATTTGCTGTTCCATGTAAAATATAGTCCTGTATATATTGTGTTTCTCAGTCAGCACTTCTGCTGGGATAAGGAATGGGCATTGATATTAACTTTAACAGTCGACCCTTTAATCTGCAAAAATATCAGTGTGTGGACCCACACTCAACATACACCGCTGATCAGTGTTTTCAATAAAATAACTCCATTCTTCCAAATAGTAGGAAGATGAGTAGGAACCTGTTGATGATTCTAGAATGACCTGTCTAATCATGTCAAAAATTAATTTACGATAATCTTAATCTTAATATCAGGGGTACCTTTTATTTCAAAAATGTTATCAAATCTCAAACATGATGACAGAACATGACTCTAAATAGATAATTACATTTGCATACCAAATTTCACTAATTTCACTAATGAGAAACCATAAACTGTAAGGCATTAACCGAGAAGTCAGCAGCCTAAGTAGCTTAGCTGAATCGGATTTGGCGTCTGACTCGGGCAAGAACAAATGACACACAGGAGTTACAGTGGTGCTGGAAGGTTCTGTGCCTAAAACACTTGGCCTAAAACGTGATGTGAGTCCAAAAACTAGATAAGCAGAACCAAATCAAACAAATGACACAAAAATCTTACACTTGGTTATATATTAATGATCCAATATTACAGCCTGTCTGTCAAAGTCTGATCTTCACAACATGTTTGTGTACAAATGGAGGAAATTCAAGACCATCATTACCTGGATCAAGTGCTCAACCAAAAAAAGATCATGCCAAGAGCAAGGTCACAAAGGAACCCACGGTCATTTCTAAGCAGCTTAAAGCTTTTCTCCCACTTGGCCACCATCAGTAAAACTCGAATGGTGTGTGTGGCAGGGTTGCAAGAAGAAAGCTTCTCCAAAAAAGAACATTGTTGCTTTTCTGCAAGATCTCATGGACAGGTAAATGTTTTGTGGACGGATGATACCAAACTAGATTCGTTTGGTTTAAATAAGAAGGATTATGTTTGGAGAAAGGAAATCCCTGCATTCCAGCATGAAAACCTCATCACATCTGTGAAACAGGGTGGTGGTAGTATCATGGTTTGGGTCCGTTTTGCTGCATCTGAACCACAATGGCTTGCCATCATTCATGGAATAAGGAATTCTGAATTAAACCAGAAAATTCGAAAGGAAAATATTAGGACATCTGTCCATGAAGCTGAATCTTGAGAATGTTTGTCTCCTGCAGCAAGACAACAACCCTAAGCCAACAAGTTGTTCGGCCAAGTCAAAGTCCTGCAGCAAGCAGTTTCAAGCACCACTATAGAATACCTGTCTGCTTCTTTTAATAAAGGAGATGTTGTATGTTACTTATTTGGGCTTAAACTGAGTATTTGAAAGTCTCCTAAGTAGAACTAATTAACGGGGCTGACATTAAAGCTTTATTTTTGCTTCATTTTAGGTTTAATTTACTTTTCTGACATTTTCAGTTTTCAGTTCTGTTGCCAATTGTCATCTATTATCTTTTGTTTTCATTTATCAGCACTTTATGTAAGTTACTGAATAATAATAGATTTTTGATCAATAACTTTAGTACAAGTCTATAATAAACCCACATCTTAATGCTTTCTGTATTGAATTTAAACCCTGCAGAGTGGAAGATCTCCACAACTGGGCAAGAACATCCTACACAGTACCAGTGAACCGTTACTTACATCGCATTTTCTAATGCACATCTCGTTTTATTTTACACTCACACTGTCTTTTGTGAGAGTAGTGACTTTATTTCAGTGACGAAATAAAATTTGAAATTATATTCAAACTGTCTTACTTCTAAACTATGTTTTTAAACTTAAACTTTGTTTTTTTTTCAGAGATAATAGCATTTAAGGTAAGTAAATGTCCTGTATCTCACTTTGTTTTTATGAGTGCTTTATTATTGTTATTTAAATTCATTGTACTGAACGTTACTCTTTGTAAAATTTACTTTAAGGGGCAAAAAGGAGAACCAGGTGATATTCCTTATGTGAGTATATTGAGAATTATTCAGTGTGAAGAGAGATTTTCCCAAAATGAGAGAAATTATCACAAAAACAAAAAGCTATTATTTCAGCTATTAAATGTCAGCAGGAGAAGAAATCAACTTCTTTAATTTCTAATAGTGTCATTTCTATTGATCAGTTTATCAGATCAGGACATTTAAGAATGACAAAAATAACACATTCTCATTAAGTCAAAATCATCAAGGATATACAAGGTTTTGCACAACAGTGACGATATGTAAACTCAAAATATGCTATGGATTTGCTGTTTTCCAAACTACTGCACATTTGACCTGTACCCATGTTATATTGCAGATTGTGGGACTACCTGGCCGCCCTGGACCAATGGTGCGAAAATCCCAGCTTTTAGACACTTTACATTCAGTCATTTGCATTTTCTCTTTACACGTTTGCGTCGTTCTTACCTTATTCTCATTGTTTTTCTTTATAATATGTCATCAAATAGGGCCTCCCAGGGATGGAAGGACGTCCAGGGTATCCAGGCAGTAAAGGAAGAAAAGTATTGAGATCAGAGATGATCATTTTATCATATACACGTATATATATGTGTTAACACTGTTGAACTGACAGCATAGTTTCTCCTGTTAAGGGTGTGGCAGGTCCTCCTGGTTTTGATGGGGAAGCAGGTTTGCCAGGTATGCCAGGTGAAGCTGGGCCTTCAGGGCAGCCTTCGTTACCAGGAGTGAGTGTTTTACGCAGTTTCTCATCCTGTTTATTATTTCAGTTTACTCATGGCCAGTTCCCACTTCCTGACTAGGTCTCCATCTATTACATGATGTTTAAGAATGAGACTTGGTATATGTTTTGACAAATCATGGAACAAGCTCTGACAACTTGCACAATGCCTCACTTTAACACCATATTAAATGTGTGTAAATCACGTGGGAAATGCCTGTGGCTAGTAGTTTGTGATGGTTTGTTTTATATTGAGAGTTTGGAGGTCTGAAGCAGAGTTGTCACCAATATCCTGGGACAACTGGAAGGAAAACAGAAGCGAAACAGAACCTGAACAACTTAAAGAATTATGAGGATGATGTTTATTTAATTATTTCTAATGGGTCAAGCTTAACGTATTGTGACCTACAGTAGCATCTAGAGAACAGTGACCAGACTACAATTTATGTGTACTGTTTCGCAGAGTCCATTTGCTTCTCATATGGCCTCAGGCTTCCATGATGGGAAGCTGGGAATGCCCGGATTAGTCTCTGGATCACCGGTAAGGCCATTTTGGAGTGTGGATGATTTGGAATGTGATGATTGTAGTTGTAAATCTTAGGTGTAGAGTTGTTTACATGTAGCACGTTCTTTGAACATATCTACACAGCCTTTGTGATTAACACGTGCAATAAAATGGATTAATCCGTTCATCTAAACTTTGTTTTCAGGGTGAACCAGGTGCAAGAGGACATCCAGGGCCAGCAGGTCCACCAGTAAGTCCAACATCTCTCCATAACCTAGAAATCTTGACATTTCCAGGAGTGTATATTATATCCAATCAGCTGGCAGTGCTCGGAAGTTCACCGTCTGTTTGTCCTCCCAGGGCCCTACTGGAGCACAAGGAGCCCCAGGAGATCCAGGAGAACCTGGACAGATGGTAAGATTAAAAGGTAGCTGATATTTAGCAGTCACTGAACAGGCTGGATGCCTGCACTGTATAAAGCAACATATTGATATGATCTCTGACTAGTTGTGGGAAGAGGCTGTGGGGAAGGAAGTGTGTGTTAAGGTACTTTTTTTTTTTCTTATGCAGGGTTCTCATGGCCCAAGGGGCCCAGATGGTCCTCCAGGAAAGCCTGGTTTAGATGTAAGTACAGCATTCAATCTCGCACGCATCTTAACTTTAGTGAGACAGCTTCACTAGTGAATCCAATAGTAATGCTGGCGAGTGACGGGCAGAGGTGACAGTTGCACCAAGCTTTGTTTTAACTGAAACAAGAGAAGTATACAAGTATAAACACACACTTAAAGAGCCTACCTATCTACATGGAAATTCCTTCTGCTACACCAGCGATCCAGATGTTTCGGTCCACTGTTGCCTGTAGAAAACCTGCATCCAGGCTCTTTTCTGTTCTGGCACCAAAATGGTGGAAGTTCCCATGAGGGTCCAAACACTGTGTTCAAACGCAGAATGAAGAGCCATCTGTTTCAAGAGAATTTAACTCCATAAAGATATATTCTGAATTAAGCTTGAGGAATCTCTGGGTTCTAGTCTCGTCTACTACATTGTAGCTAAGGATGTGAAGTGAACAAAGCACTTTTGCAAGTCGCTCTGGATAAGGGCACTGCAAAATGCCTTAAATGTAAATGTAAATGAAGACGCCACCTGGCATCAACATGTTTGAGATGTTTTGTTTACAAATAAATGATTTTCTGCTGAAATATTGTGGCCTGTTTAGGAATTTTGTGTTTGGAAGGCTACACACGGTCGTGGTCATCTAAAGGCTGTGTCAGCGCTATAACCTGCCATTTAAATGTTGCTCATGCGATTGATTGCTTTTCAAATAATTAAAATAAGATTTAGATTTAATATTTTGATGTGTTTATATAAGATCATTTTTCATTTATGGGATTCATTACACAATTTATTTTCTGGAAGACTGCCTGCTCTAGAGCATTACATTGATGATTGGTTCCCAGTGTAGACATCTAGTGTGAACTTTAGAGAACCTCCACATAAAGTTAAAGTTCTATACCAGTGTGCATTTTTTTCACTAAAACTCTAAATATAGGCCAAGATGGATATTATGTAATCGTGATATCATATATCACTTTAAGTGTAATGATGTTCTTCATGACCCCTATACGAGTCTCTCCTTTTTGCGTCAGGGTGAACCAGGACCTCCAGGAAAGACAGGAGACATTGGGGTTCCAGGCTCTGCGGTAAATTTATCCTTTTATTCCGTTATATTTACATGATAAAGCTCAGCATAGAACTGATCCTAACAATATAATGCTTGGTTTTAAGGGGCCCAGAGGATTTCCAGGATTACCAGGTCAACCAGGAATGAAAGGCCACAGGGTGAGAGGGAGGCTTTCTTGACTTCTAATAATCCAGTGCTTTCAAAACTTACACAGTTGCTTTCCTGAAACAGTATAACAGGATTTATTCTATTACTCTCAATAGTATTTCTTCTGTAGTACTGATATGTAATTATATATTCACACATTTAATTACATTTTTATACACTAATTTAAATGCATGTTTGTATTGAGAGGTTTGGTACTTATGACTAGGACTGATTTCTAAAGGTTAAGGAATTGTTGCATTTATAGGATTTATACCCAGAAATGTCCTGCTTTTCAGGGTTACATTTGGGTTAACACATACCAGTCAAATCGATTGCTTTGACTTCTTGTCTCAAGTGTATATGCAAGTAACACCAGTACAGTTTGAACATTAATGGATCTTTTCATTATTTCAGGGACACCCAGGCCCTCAGGGTCCTAAAGGAGAGCTAGGTGTTGCCGGGGCAAAGGTCAGATACATGCTGCACATTCTCCATGTGCACTCCTTGATTGAATTGTCATTTTCCTTTCCAAAAATCAGTCAATTTTGGTCATATTTCATTACAGGGTGCTTCAGGTGTACCTGGTACAATGGGGCCTGTTGGTGACCGGGTGTGTAAAATAATACGCATTTGAACTGTTTTTAACTCATATCACACAAAACAAGAACGATTTCTCATGATCACGATAAACACATTATACTTTTGAAGGGTCCAGCTGGAATGCCTGGAGAAAGGGGACGGATTGGCCCTTCAGGACCTGTGGTAAGATAAGAAGGGTCTTTTAACTACAGTATATTATTGCACTCTCATTGTTTATCTTTAGTATATGTTGTTGTCTACAGAGTCCACACATTCAACAGTCAGTGTTTTCCTTGTAGGGAAAACGTGGTGCTGCAGGAAATGTTGGAAAACCAGGCCCGTTGGTATGAACAGCTTTTCGGTATGAACATTCCATAAACCTATGTAAAAATCATATGTAATCACAGTTTTTCATTCCACACAGGGACCCTTGGGAATCTCCGGAGCACCAGGTTTTCCTGGTGGCCCAGGTGCAAAGGTTAGCCTGATTACATTCTAACTTGGTAGTAATTAGTCATTCATTTGTAATTCTCTCCGATACTGTTCTCAGAGCTTCACTCAATCAGGATTATTTAGCTGTATTAAAACAGTAATTGGTGTTATATGTAAGTTCATTTGTTCTTGGTTACTGTGTTTTAGGGTCAGGCTGGAGCCACAGGCCCTCGTGGCACCAGTGGGCCTCAGGGTCCCAGAGGAGAAGCAGGACGTGCAGGCTTACCTGGAGCTCAAGGCACCCAGGTTTGTTTCACCAGTCCTTGTGAACTATGCTTAACTATGCTGTGTATTTCACATTCATCAATCAAGAATTCACAGCACTCCACCTTTTGCACATTTTGTTTTGTTATAGCCTTATTTCAATTCAATATGTACCCCTCAGGATTCTGCACTGATTCTACAGTGAGAAAAGTTTGTTTGAAATCTTTGCAAATTCATTAAAAAAAAACACAAAAATATAACATGTACATAAGCAGTCACAGTCTTTGCTCAATACTTTGTTGAAGCACTTTTTGCAGCAATTACAGCGAAGTCTTTTTGAGAATGACGCTATAAACTTGGCATGCCTGTTTTTGGGAATTTTCTCCCATTCTGCTTTGCAAAACCTCTCAAGCTCCATCAAATGGATGGGGAGCATTTGTTCACAGCCATTTTTAGATCCAGAGATGTTCAGTCGGGTTCTAGTCTGGGCTTTGGCTGGGCCATTCGAGGGCATTCACAGAGTTGTCCAAAAGCCACTCATTTGTTATCTTGACTCTGTGTTTGGGGACGTTGTCCTATTAGAAGATAAACCTTCTAAAACCTTCTAGTCCCAGTCTGAGGTCCAGAACACTCTGGAGCAGGTTATATCAAGGACGTCTCTGTACATCACTGCAGGCATCTTTCCCTCAACCCTGACTAGTCTCCCAGTTCCTGCTGCAGAAAAACATCCCAACAACATGGTGCTGCCACCACCATGCTTCACTGTAGGAATGCTATTGCTATTGCTATAAGCATCTCCAGACATGATGCTTGGCATTCATTCCAAAAAGTTAAATCTTTTTGTTTCTCGTGGTCTAATAGTCCTTTAGGTGTCATTTTGCAAACTCCAGGCTGTCATGTTGCTTTTACAGAGGAGTGGCTTCTGTCTGGCCACTCTACCATACATGTCTGGTTGGTGGACTGCTGCAGAAATGGTTGTTCTTCTGTAAAGTTATTGTGTCATCCATTTTAGAATAAGGCTGTTACATGACAAAATGTACAATAAGTGAAGTGCTGTGAATTCTTTTCAGATGCAATGTATATGTGTCAATATGCTGTCGTCTCTATGCTGTCATTTCTAGGGACCATCAGGCACAGATGGTGCTCCTGGAAGTAAAGGGCCTTCAGTAAGTCCTCATCTCACATCCAGTGAGGACATGCACATTAGTACAAATTGTGTTTATTGTTTAGTCCAAGTTAATTGTGGAAGCGTTTTGCTTATTGCAAATTGTTCGATTGGCAGATTTATAACAATTTTTGTTGTAGGGGATACCTGGTGTGCAGGGTCCTGTAGGGCTGATTGGTCAGCCTGGCCCACCTGGACCTCAGGGAACAACTGGACCGGCTGGGGTCAAAGGTCAACTGGTAATGAAACACTGTTTAATTATAGTGCACAATTAATCAGATTAAAGATCTATATAGTTGAAAAACAACTGTCCTCATATTTTAAACATAATTTTAATTTAAACAACATTTTTTAACATTTTTACAAGTACAAACAAAGTCACCCTGTAAAGATAACTTACATACAGTTCCCTGGAATACTCTTACCATGTGTGAATGAATATACAATTGTTGCATTTTAATGTTTTTCAACACATTTAACATAAAATAATGCAGATACTTTCATTTGTGTGATCATAGGGTGATGTGGGCTCCCCTGGATTTAAAGGAGAACCTGGACTTAAAGGAGAAGCTGTGAGTTTTGGTGTTTGTTACTGAATGTCTGTTAAAGACGAAATCAGGTTTTGAGAACCTGTTTCTTTGCTCAAGTTTTATAATGAAGGGTTTCTGAATTATTTGCAGCAACTACTGAATCATTTATAGCAGTTACTGAATCATTTATAGCAGGTACTTGATCAATTGAAGCAGCTACTGAATCATTTATAGCAGTTAATGCATCATTTACAAGTTTCAGAATCATTCACAGCAGCTACTGAATCATAGCAAGTACTGAATCACTTACAACAGTTAATGAATCATTCACAGCAGCTAGTGAATCACTTATAGCAACTGCTAATTCATTCACAGCAGCTACTGAATCATTCACAGCAGCCACTGAATCATTTGTTGCAGATACTAAATTGTTTACAGTAGTCAATGAAATCATAGAAAAATTATTGAATCATTTACAGCAGCTGATGAATCATTTGCAGCAGATACTTGTTAAACTAATTGTTTGTTTGATATTTGTTTGATACCCAAATGAACAGTGAAAATATGAGTTCTGTACCAGAAAAAGAGAACTTTAATTGCAATGATTGCAAGCTTGTCTGTGTAACAGGGTGCACATGGAGCTCAAGGAGAGCTGGGTCCAATGGGAGAGGAAGGTAAACGTGGTCCAAGGGGAGATGCAGGAGCTCTGGGGCCACCTGGCCCTGCTGGGGAGAGGGTAAGTAATTAATTGACTTACCTTAAAAAACTGCAGTATCACTACCATAATGCACTGTAACTTATTATGGTCTGTAGCATGTTGGATTTAGCCAGTTGTGGTTTCGAATATGGCTCATAGACCCTGGACTAACATCATAATTTATAATGTATTACCGTATTTTCTGGACTATAAGCCGCTACATTTTCCCCCGCACTTTAAACCATGCGGCTTATAATGAGGTGCAGCTTTTTCTTCTTATATATGTTATTTTCCAGTTTTTTTTTTAAACTTTGCAGGTGCATCTTATATTCCGGTGCGGCTTATATTCCGGAAAATACGGTACATTTTGAATGAATTGGCAGTTTTCAAAAAATATCTTTGGTGATGTAGTGGACACGATAACATTCATATCTGGGGTTGAGAAATGTTAACACCCTCTTTTTTCTATAATGTAATTGTTGCAGAAGCTCATCAAACTCTGCAGTATTTTGTATTTTGCTAGTTGTTATTAAGAATATGGCTTATTTGATTAGCTGTTTTACAAAACGTGCTTGATTCTCCAGGGTGCTCCAGGAAATCGTGGCTTTCCAGGTGCTGATGGGTTACCTGGACCTAAGGTAGGCAATTTTCCAAATATATTTAACCTATCAAACACTCTGACCACCTTCAGTGTGCTGCAGTTAATATAGCACTGAGACACTGCTGAGACCTGTTTCTGCTCAATGATTTCCTCCTGTAATATCACCAGGGTACACAAGGTGAGCGTGGCCTTTCAGGCTCAACAGGAGTTAAAGGTGGTGATGGAGATCCAGGCCGTCTTGGGGAAGCAGGCATCCCTGGTGCAAGGGTAAGGGAAGAATGGAAATGGTTGTTGAGCTCACCTTATCAAGCACCATCAGTTTTTTTTTGCCTTGACACAGATCTAATATTCTCAGTGTTGCGTGGATACAGAACTTAAATTTGTGGGGACATTTTTCAATATGCCCATGTGTCAAAATAAACACAGATCTTGAACATTGTAACTTGGATTGGAGTAGATTTTGGATTTTGCATGTGATGAGTCCATTTTTTATGGGCTTTGATCACAATTGCTGTGTTTAAAATATGTTTTTGCATCAAGTCATTTTCACCAGGAAAAGTAAACATAAATATATATCTAAAATTATATATATCTTAAATTTTCAGCAGTAAAATCTTTTTACAATAATGTACAGAAAAAACTTTTTTTTTGTGTCAAAATAATGTCAATTAAAGTAAAAATATATAATATAAAAGAAGTGATTGCATAAATATTCACCCCCTTTAATGGAGATCCAGGCAGTGGGTGCTAGTTGTCTCACAGTTAGTGAAATGAAGTGCAGGGAATGTGTTTCAAATGATTGTAGTAGGAAGACACCTGTCTGATAGGTCCAGTCACAGTTAATCAGTATTCTTTGCCACAAATACACCACAAAGACATCTCCAAGAAAAGGTTATTAAAGAGTATAAGTCAGAAAAAAAATCACAAAAGTTAGTTATAAAAAATATAAAGTTCACTGAACATTAGTTCCATTAAGTAACGTAAAGAAAATGACACATATATACTCGTCCATATATAGACTAGACTACCTCCTAAATTCTGTAAAATTTAGCCTTACATGTTGGCTCTGAATCACAGCCTGGCTGTGTGTCATCCTTCATGTTGCTGTTAGCTTGTAACAATTGCTTTTCCTCTTTTTAATCATGTATTTATTTCTTCCATGTTCTAGATATTTTTTGTTAAAAAAAACTGCTATTTACAATTATGATTTTTCTTCTCTTTCCACCTAAAACCTGAAAAGTCAGAACTTATATAACATCAAATATTTTTTTGTATAGCATTTTTTACAACTGATGTTGTTACAAAGCAGTTTTACAGAAACCAAAAATTAGATGATCAACACACAAAACAGGATAAAAACAAGTGAACAAAACAAGGGACAACAATGGCAACTGACCATCACATTTCTGCTGCAATGTTCATGTGTACTGAAGAAATGAGGAAGGTTAGGGGGTTTATGTTCTTAACCTTTGTTCATGTATTGTTTTATTTTTTGATTTCTGTAAAGCTAAATTTTGATTTGATTTGATTGTTTTGATGGTGGCCATAAAAGAAACCGCAGATAATAAGGGTCCATGTAATTTTCTACATAGTCTGTGATGTCAGGTCAGCAACTAGTCCAAGGCAGGGTAGGAAACTAGTCCAGGTCCAGTAGCCAGAAGGTGGGCAGCCAGTGTGAAGGTGTGGCAAGGGAGCCCAAGGTCAGCCTCTTACGGGCTGGCAGGTGAGCTCATGGATAGCCTGGGCTGGTGGGTTACCATTAACTTGTAAAAGAGGTTTTGTTCAAGTACACACAGGAATTTGTCCTCTTTTACCCCCATTAATGACTATATAGTGAAGTTGCACAAGTTTTACTTGAAGTCATTTATTGTTCTTGTTCATGATGCACATGGATCGTTAACTTAATGCTATCAGTTGGGACGTGTTTTTGAAACTTATGAAGTTTAATAATTCCTCCCCATTAAGACTTGATCAAAGACAAATCTCAGTGAAGCTTGAAAAGTGAGGATTGCAATGTGTATGTAGCCTTTCTCTCAAAATATATCACAATTAAACAAGTATTTTGGCTTCTTCTCTCCTCTCTCTTCTTCTCATCAAGGGTTTGACTGGTGTTCTTGGACTCCAAGGACCAGAAGGGAAAATTGGACCTCAGGTATTTATACATAGGTTTCATACATTTGTATTCAATTTCAAACTCCCAGTAACAAAAGTAGGGGTCATTTAGGACAGGAAATCACATGTATGTGTGCTTTTAAGACATGTCTCAACTTTATGACTTGAAGTGAGATCCAGATTAATTGTGATAACCCTTTAATATTATCACCAAGAACAAATGGATTTAAGGATTGTAAACATGGCGCAGACACGTGTTTATGTGAGTGGGGCTGATGCTCATTGCTGATGAGGACGTGCCCGAATTCATCGACGTTTATAACTATTGACATTTGTACACTAAATAGTCTATCCTTATATAGTGTAATTCCAGTGAAGGAATAGGGATCCGGGGTTTTTTTAAAGACGTTTTGGAACATGCCCCCCTACCAGATGACAGTTTCTAAACAGATTTACTCTCTGTGTGATTGTGCAAAAGTGAAAATGAACAACATGTAGAGGGAATTAATATCTTACTATACATATGAGAACTGAAAAACACCTTTAAGGGGATAATCTGGAGGAAATGAGAAGAATAAATGCAACTGAAGATTCAGTGTGTGTATTGTGTACCGTTCTCTGTAGGGAGCTCCTGGAGATGATGGCCATCCTGGTTCTGCAGGGTCCACTGGAGTTAGAGGTGTAGCAGGGGCTATGGGTCTCCCTGGTCCAAAAGGCTTCAGTGTAATCAATCACCTACCACCTTTATAAAGCATGTTTGATATTGTGTGTTTTAAAGAACTAATACAGCGGACGTGACCAATTTTTTAAGTAAACATGTTTTTAAAGTTGCTGTTGACCGATGTTCATAAATTAACATAATTTAACATAGTTTTGTATAATAATGAGAAAGGACACAGGGGAAGAGTTTTGAATACAGGAGGAAAGAGAGGTGCAAAAAGCCACGGGAAGTCATGACACCAGCTGAAATCTATCAGTTACTAGAAAGCAGATTAGCTGGTTCAACTGATGGCCTTTATAACGATGTCTCATTACCAAGGTGCCACACAAGGAACATCTCATGATGGGTAAAACCAGTGAGCACTCAAGAGCTTTGCAACCTTATTGTTGCAAAAAATACTGATGTCACTGGATACAGCAGAATTTCTAGACTACTGAAGGGTTCCGTGAGCGCTGTTGGGGCCATAATCCAGAAATGGAAAGAACATCATCTCATTTTCAGAAGAGCTGTCCAAGATCCAAGGACCACCTGTAGAGAGCTAAAGAAAGACCTGGAATTAGCATGCAGCACTGGCATGCTTCATATAATTGAAGGAAGGATGAATGGACAAATGTACCAAGACATTCTTTACATAAATCTGTTGCCATCTACCAGAATGATGAAGATGAAATGAGGGTGGACATTTAAGCAAGACAGTGATACCAGACACAGCCAATGAAGCTCTCAATCGGTTTAAGAGAAAGGAAATAAAGCTGCTAGAATGGCCCAGCCAATCACCTGACCTGAATCCAGTTGAAAATCTATGGAAGGAACTCAAGCTCAGGGTTCTTAGAAACAGCCCACAGAACCTTCAGGATTTGAAGAGTGTTTTTTTTTGGAAGAATGGACCAAAATCACATCTGACCAAAGCATGTGACTAGTTTCTCCATACAGGAGGCGTCTTGAAGCTGTCATCGCTAGCAAAGGCTTTTGTACAAAATTTTACATGGATTTTTGTGTCATTTCTCATTGTTACACATAATTTATGGACATCTAAGGTTTGTTATTTCTGTGGTTGGGTATTCCTTTGCATGGGTGGAATGGATGGGTTTTAGACATCTGCTGATTTCCTGTCAGTAGCACCTTTAGAAATATGTTTACTTAGAGAATTGATGGTGTGTTCAATACTTGTTTCACCCACTGTATACTGGTAGCACTACTTGCCACATTTTGCTCTACTTTCTATTTTAACGGCGGTTAATTGAGATGTTTGTTTTTGATATGCAGGGGGATCCAGGAAAAGCAGGAGAGGCTGGATCCGCAGGTGCTCCAGGGCAAAGAGTGAGTATTGTAATTAATCACAGCAGCAGTTTATCTTCACAAAGAGAATGAATTATAGATGAGAATCAATTATAAATATTGTGATAAGAGATGGAAACTCTGTATGTGTGACTCTCATAGGGTCCCAATGGGAAAGATGGGGAGGAGGGGCCTGCCGGGGCTACTGGACCACCCGTGAGTGTGCCTTGACAGCTCATGAAATGCTTATATATCACTGTATCTGTGCTATTTTCACTGCATCTGTGCGATTTACCTCTGTGAACTTTATCTGCTTGTGTTCAGGGTACAGCAGGAAAGAGAGGAGAGCAAGGTCCTCCTGGTCTAACAGGATTTCAGGTGTGTATAGGGCAGAAACAAATACTCATATAACTTGATTACTAAATATAATTTCAGCCATTAAATTATATACAGCTCACTCTGCTTTGCAACAACAAATTAAATACGTGCTGCTCTCAAATTGTTGACAGCACCACTTGCTGTATGTGCATCGCTTGCTGGTTGGTTGCAAAAGTGGGAGACACTCTCTGTAGCTTTTTGTTGCTCTGCCTGCGTGTTACAGTTGAAAACATTTGAAGTGTATATATGTCCCCATGCCTCCTACACGGTCTGACAGCCGTTTACCGCTGCACTTGCTGCTGAGCTCCATGCAGTGCCTTATATCCCATGGAAAATAATGTGTTTGAAAGCAAAAAGTGAAAGAGAGAGGGAAAAACAGAAGACATGGGCTGGTAGAAACTCAGGTTGGGATCATTTCAAGCTGAAAAAAGGAGAAATTGAAATAGCCTACCACAAAATCACATCAATACTTCAGCATCTGAGAGGACTACATTCAATCGATGCACATTGTCTGATGATCTGACTCAAGGTTATGTAAGCATTTGGTGCAAACCTGTGTAATTCCTAGTTTAGATGAAGGCTGGTAACATGTTATGTCTGTAATGATTGGTTTAGAAAGTAAATCAACACCTCTAAATCTCTAATACACACACACACACACACACACACACACACACGCATACTCCTGTCACATAAAATGCCCCAGAAAGCAGAATAACCAGCAATTGGAGAATTGGAGGCTAAAATACACCAATCAAATGTGAGTATTTCAAAAGTATCTTATTAATCAATGGAATAATCAATGGAATACTTGATTACTAAAACAATCAATAGAAGTTAAAGATTAGATGTTGGTGATGCACAGGCTTAAGTATGGATGTGAAGAGCACAATCACTGCACTGTCCACTGATTGGTTGATTACCTAAATGTATGTCCATTCATTTAGAGAATTTTAACGTTGAACCATGTGGTGTTTATCAGGGTTTACCTGGACCTGCAGGCCCACCTGGGGAGTCAGGAAAACCTGGCGATGAGGTGAGTCCTACCACATTTAATTTAACAAATTTTAATGGAAAAAAAATTCTGATCAAATCAAGAATGTTCTGCCATGTACTACCATAACTTTGTTTTCCTTCCAGGGAGTCCATGGAGAAGCAGGCCCTGCTGGTCAAACTGGTCCAAGAGTAAGCTGATACTAAGCCTATACTATGAGAACACTGTGCACTGCGCTAGTCCTGACAATGAATAACTCACTTCACAGGGTGAGCGTGGGACCCCAGGAGAGAGAGGAGATCCAGGACCTAATGGCCTACCTGGACCTAAGGGCAGTCCAGGAACACCTGGCCCTGATGGAGCAAAGGTCAGTCTATATGTCAGATATTTACTGTTATTGAGAACATGAATGAAATCATGTTAATCAAATTTGCATACAAAAATAAATACAGATTCAAGTGCATATTAATGGCCTACAAATTGGGACTGATGAGTGCAACTGATGAATGAGCTTTGTCCATAATTGGAAACAAGCACCCACCCATTAGTCTCTTATTTATATATGTATATATGTATATATGTTTGCAAAGTGGCCTTTGCAACAGGTCATGTGGAAGATCTGAAAACCCTTAAAAAGGACTGTTTGCATGCTGGTGGGTGCCAAAACCTTCCCATATTTCCTTATTCATGCAGGCCAGTGAAAGACCAGCATTCAGGAGGTTCATGTGCCTTTAGCTGTCCTGTATGTCATGGAATGTTATTTAATGTACAAGCACAGCACAGACATTTAGTGTCCTGTAAATATATGCTGCTTTGTACTCTTCAGGGTAATCCAGGCCCAGCCGGGACACTAGGAGAGGCAGGTCCACCTGGGCTTCAGGGAATGCCTGGAGAACGAGGAATTACAGGACCAGCTGGAGCTAAAGGAGAACGTGTAAGTGAGACTAGTTTGAATTTGATTTCAAAGACTAAAGCTCCAAGCAATGGTTGACAAAAATAAGCTTTCAGACTAGACTCAGCTGGAACAGGAGCGACCGTGAAAAAACCTTGAAACGTATAATGTATGTGATTGTGAAAAGGTGAACGAAAGACTAATAATAAATCCACATTGAAATGGTATAAAATTGATAACAACATTGAAACAATGTTATGATACTAATGCTGATTTATTTTCAATATATTTCAAATATAATTCGGTGTTAATTAGATGGTGAATAAAGGGTGAAATGCAGGCTGGGAGGCAAATGGTTGCACAAAAGGCAGAGAAGTGGACATCTGTTTATAGTGAATAAGAGGCGGGGAAGGGTGAATAGAATAGAATCGAACGTAATTGATCCATTGGGAGGGTTCCTTCAGGGAAATTAAATCTAGAGTTTGTTAAATATGTAAAAAAAAATATCAGCATTCATCATTTCTTTTCACTGCCTGGTTTCAAACCTCCTTGGCTGTTTTTTTCAGGGTGCATTAGGTGAGAAAGGAGCAGAGGGAACTGCTGGCAATGATGGTGCTCGAGTGAGTGATCTACATTTCGAGCATATTTTTGCTTTGACGTCCACTGAAATATTTTTTCTCCTGTAAACATGCATTTTGCAGATATAATGTGTTTGCATTACAGCGGTGATGTGCTGCAGTAATTTGTTTAAAATGGTAATTCTAAAAGACGCTCTACTTATTTATGTAGGGTCTTGCTGGACTCATTGGACCCACCGGACCAGCTGGACTATCCGGAGAAAAGGTAACAAGACCATTTAATTATATTTTATTTATGAAACACTTTAAGACGCCACTTGTGCATACATGCCTTTCACATCACCTTCTCTCTGCATGGCTTATTGTTTGGATTTCCTGTATGTTTGATTTCAGGGAGAAGCAGGCCCCAGAGGACCTCCTGGACCACCAGGTTCCAGAGCATCCGCTGTAAGTGTTATATTGTCTGATGCATTCAGACTTTCTGTGCTATCCATTTATGCTTCTCGTCAGTTCAAAGGTGTGAGTTATATGTTGACGTAATGATGAAGACTTCTGTGGATTTCAGGGTTCTCCTGGTGAGCCCGGTCCTACTGGTGCTGTTGGTTTTGCTGGACCTCCTGTGAGTACATATTTCCATCCTTTCTTCCATCCATCCCTCCATCCATCCATCCATCCATCCATCCATCCGTCCGTCCATCCATTCACCCATCTGTAATTTTTTTTTTCTTTTTCAAAGGGTCCAGATGGTCAGCCTGGTGTGAAAGGTGAGCCAGGAGAGACAGGTGGCAAGGGTGAGGCTGGAGCTCCAGGACCTCAGGGAATGGCGGGAAAGCCTGGATCTCAGGTGGGTCAGGAGGCTTCAGCTCTGCTTGTGTTTAAAGTTTAATATTAGGGTTACTAATATTATTGATATTAGGGTAACTTCAAATTCATCTTCTTAGTTGGACTGTATGTTTCACAGTTTGATGTGAAAGTCACTTATTAAAATGAGTTTTTGTTGTTGTTCCGTAGGGGGCGGCTGGTGTAGCTGGACTGAAAGGGGGCAGAGGAACACAAGGGGCTGCTGTACGTCTCATCACACTTGTTCCTGAGGATAATCTCAGAAAAATACTCCCACATATTCAGCCCATTTTCTTTCTGTGTGTGTCATCAGGGCCCCAGTGGTTTCCCTGGATCTCCTGGAAGAATCGGCCCAGTGGGCTCTGCTGTGAGTGTTCCCCGAGTATAGCTTGCACTTACAAAATATCCAGTACAGTGATGAAATGTTTTGATGCCTTTTTAATTTTTCAATATCAAAATGAATCACTGAAGAATATAGTCTTTGCTCCTTGTGTTTTTCAGGGTCCTGTTGGAGAGCCTGGTCCACAAGGTACCCCAGGAAAGCAGGGTCCACATGGACTGAGAGGAGATCCAGGAGCTTTTGGACGTCAAGGGGAGCGTGGGAACCCTGGACCTGCTGGAAGCCCTGGAGATAAAGGAGATTCTGGAGAAGATGGACCCTCGGTAAACTAAATTTGATACATGCAAGCTCATTTGATTTGAGCTTTCAGTTAAAATATTAACTGGTTAGTCTGTTCCCACGTGATGCCTCAGGCGTGTGTGGCCAAATGTCAACGAGAGTATAAGTGGCCTCACTTTCTCTGGGTGCTTAGGACGGCCTAACCCTTGCTCTAAACCAGGGGTGTCCAATCTTATCCACAAAGGGCTGGTGTGGCTGCAGGTTTTCATTCCAGCCAAATGGATCAGTTGTTCAATGAAAACCTGCAGCCACGGCGGCCCTTTGTGGATGTGATTGGCCACCCCTGCCCTAAACACCGAATGCTCTGATAGCCAGCATGGGCTTGTGTTAGTTGACGTAGCAGAATCAGAATGTAGGACTCTTCTCTAAGCATATGCAGCCATCCGGTGATATTTTGGTAGTGGCACTTTAAAAAGATGTGGTGGAGCTTCTCATGACACGTGACCTTCACCCTTCCAGCATTGGTAGCTTTGCATGATCGAGGATTCAAAGGATCTCAATACTTTGTAGGACCACCTTTCACTGCAGTTATTGCTGCAAGTATTTTGGGGTATATCTTTACCAGCTTTGCACGTCTAGAGATTGTCCATTCTTCAGCTCAAGCTCAGTCAGATTGGATGGAGAGCATCTGTGAACAGGAATTTTCAAATTCTCAATGGGATTCAGGTCGAACACATGAACCATT
Source organism: Acestrorhynchus altus (assembly GCA_034509495.1). Classification (NCBI taxonomy): domain Eukaryota; kingdom Metazoa; phylum Chordata; class Actinopteri; order Characiformes; family Acestrorhynchidae; genus Acestrorhynchus; species Acestrorhynchus altus. The sequence goes on along the minus strand of CM067504.1, from coordinate 20,950,909 downwards.
CCATTGTAGCTCTGGCTGTATGTTGAGGGTTGTTGTCCAGCTGGAAGATGAACCTGTAACAGGCTTTCCACCAGGTCTGGCCTAAAGTTAGTTCCATCCATCTTCCCATCATCTCTGACCAGCTTTCCTGTCCATATTGAAGAAAAGCATCCACCACAGCATGATGCTGCCACCACGTTTCACTGTATGGATGGTGTGTTCAGAGGGAGGTATGGTGTTAGTTTTCCACCAAATTTAGTATTTTGTATTTAGGGGTGTTAGAGTACAGAGGTCTGAATACAAGTGCATGCCATACTTTTCAGATTTGCATTTATTACAAATGTTGAAAACTATGTATCACTTTCTTTTCACTTCACAAATAAGCGCTACTCTGTGTTGGTTTATCACTTAAAATGCCAATAAAATACATTTAAGTTTGTGGGTGAAACGTGATAAAATGTGGAAAGGATCAAGGGGTATGAATACTTTTTCAGGGCACTGTAAATACTTAACAATTAAATACAAAATAACAAAGAGTAAGATAAAGGACAGATGATCAGGTTTATAGGCATTTGTACACGTGTTCTCTTAAAAGGCTTTGTTGTGTTTACTAAAGGCTGCTGATGGCGTCAGTGTGAGTTCCGTAGTGCTTCCCAGGCCCAAAGAGGTGGAATGTTCTAGATTCCCAAACTGAGAATGTATTTCACTTCCAGAAGACAAAACCCCCAAAGCAAACAGGATCTGAAAATGGTTGCATCACCAGGGAAGACAGGCAGACTTCAGGGAGCCGTTGATCGCAGAGGATATATTAAAGATGACATTATTGAGCTTTACTTCTGCTCCTGTGATTTTTTCTTCCTGCAGTGTGATTCTGATCCTTCACCCACTAAGTACATCTGAAGACTTACAATGAACTTGTGCTGCTGTCCAGTTATTTACAGGGTACTGTAGTAAATTGTGTTGGTAGACAGAGACCAAACAACATGTCATAGTAGTTTAATGTAAATTTTGTTGAAGAAGGAGAAATGCAGTGTATATAATGTGACATTATGGACGGTTTTGTTTAGTTTAGCCACCAACGTCTTTATATCTCCTTTGTTTATTCCCCATTTCATCCATCAGGGTCCCGATGGGCCTCCAGGACCTGCAGGAACCTCAGGTCAGAGGGGTTTGGTGGGTCTGCCTGGTATGAGAGGAGAGCGTGGAATGCTGGGCCTTCCTGGACCTGCTGTAAGTGTAATGTAATATAACTGCTAGCCCAAAATATTTGAATGTATTTAATGATTTACATAATGCTGAGCATATCTTTTAGAAATGTATGGTTAGAGGAGATATGCACCAAGAGTTAAACTGACTCTTCAACAACCCCTTGCATACTGTTGCTATATCTGACAAGTGGAGTTATATTTAAGGGTATTGAACTGGAAGTGTTTCATTTATTTTTTGATAATAAATATAATATTATTAATATAATACATATAATATTAATATAAGAAATGAAAGACCACTTCCAATTCAATACCCTTAAATATAAAAAATAAAATAAAACCCTAAACCAGATCCTCTTCTTTTGTGTGGTTTGTGTCTCCAAACTCTTATGTGGTATATCTTTTAAAAGCACATTTAACATTGTACACTGTAATGTTCTGAAAGCTTGTCAGATGGTCTCAGGTCCAGCTACACTAACCATGGAAATCGAGTGAGATTGAGTGTTGCAGATTTTCTCTAAATGAAGGGTATTTCAGAGTTTCTCCTTTTGTTGGACTAACTGTCTCTGTTGACCAGAGAAGACGTTCTACTACTTTGGAGCATTGCTGTGGGATTTCGATTGCATTCAGTTATAAGAACTTTAGTGAGGTCAGGTTGTTGGATGATCACCACCTTCCCTCATCGCCAACTCCCTAGCTTATCCCAAAATACTGCCTGAAGCCCCATTATTCCAGAGACCACAGTTCCACTGCTCCGTAGCTCAATGCCGGAGGGCTTCGTACCTAGTCCAAGCCTGGCATTAGGCATGGTACCAATATGTTCATATTTGACCGTTCCACTCAAATGAGTTCTCTTTTGTCGGTAGTACGTCTCTGTGAGTGCATTTGCACAACTGTGTCAGCAATGAATGCAACTTAAAACTCAAATAGATTTACAGTGTATGTATATGGGCTGCAGTTAAACAATCATAACAGTCGGAGGTCTGCAGCACCCTTAGGTCCTCACCGCGCATTGTCCTTTGATTCAATCCACAACAACTTAACAGTAAAACAAATCTAATTCAAGAAACAAACCACTCGAGGTAAAATGAAGTGGCATTAATTAGGCATTCAGAGTGTACACCTGACCAGCCTCCAGTCACAGCGAAGAGACACTTCCCTCTGAACCACATGCGCTCATCAGCTTGATCGTTATTGTGATGATTATTAGCAGATGGAGATCATTAGGGGCTTTCTCTGATTCATTTTTTGTTCTTGAAGAAAAACCTCAACAGAGTTCAGTTTTCAGTACCTTCTTCACTATGTTGAGCATAGACTTCAAAATGCCTGTATGACTTTTCCTTCAGGGTGTACCTGGGAAGCCAGGCACTACAGGCCCTCAGGGAGTTAAAGGTGCTATAGGCCCTGTTGGACTGCCTGGATCAACTGGACCTCGTGGAGAAGCTGGCCCGGAGGTTAGGCCTGTCAATGTCAGACCGTTTATTCAGTTGCTTTTCCATGAAATTATGTGTATTTATTTATGCTGGGTTTGATCTTGTTTTGAAAGGGTCTTATTGGGCAAGAAGGCACTCCTGGAGCTGACGGTACCATTGGAGTCAGAGTAAGCAGTCATTTGATAGTCCAGTGAAAAGAAACCGTGAAGTTGAACAAATGATGCCGAATGATTGAAGTGAAGATAAACTGGACGAAGGGTGATTTGCAAGTGTGTGTTGGTTATTCTTAGGGAGAGAGGGGAGATCCAGGTACTGAGGGTCTGGCAGGAACCCAGGGTGCCCCAGGAACACCAGGACCTGTAGGAACATCTGGAGGTCCAGGACTAAGAGGAGAAGTAGTATGTTACATGATCTACACAACATTTGTTACCTGTAATGTGTATCTCCTTTTCCATATTCCATGTGTAGATCTTCTTCTTCTTCTTCTCCTTCTTCTTCTTTGGTGTTATCGTGGATGTAATGCCATAATGTCTTTCTTTTTATTATAGGGTTCAAGAGGTGCACCAGGCCCACCTGGTCAGCCAGGCACCAGAGGCAAAAAGGTTAACTATCTCTATAAATGTGATCAGATATTCTGTAAAAGAAAATGTAATCTTAATGTGGACAAAAGATTAATCAAGTTTGTTTCTGATCTCAGGGACCTCAGGGACCTTTGGGAGACAGAGGAGACAAAGGAGATGCTGGTGAGAGAGGTCAGAAAGGTCACAGAGGCTTTACTGGACTGCAAGGACTACCAGGAACAACTGTGAGTATGAAATGGAGCACGTATCTCACCACCGATTGAGATGATCTTGACCACTTGTCTTCTTTTCTGAACAAAGGGTGCTACAGGAGATGCAGGTGCAAGAGGAATCAATGGACCGAGTGGACAAAGAGTAAGTTGAATCACAAAGCATGGTCAAGTTTAAATGTTGGTGAGCTCCAGGTTATGAATTGCATATGGATGCTACAAGGCTACTTAAGACTTCAACTCAAATATTACTTTTAGGGATTTCCAGGGCCAGTTGGACCTATTGGTAAAGAAGGTGAGATGGGTCTGCCCGGAGCAATAGGGCCACCTGGAACCCGGGGTGTTCCTGGAGACATTGGACCAGAGGTAATAAACTATGGAACACGTACATATTTCAGCAGACCTCTTAAAGATTTTACACTATTGCTTTAAGCTGTATTATTCTGGTCTATTTAGGGTCCTCCAGGAGAACCTGGACCTCCTGGGCCTCCTGGGCCCCCTGGCCCCCCAACTGCTGCTGTGGACGACCTGTTCGGTACAATGTTTGAATATGATGGCGAGTCTGAGCCTGAAGCCCCACCTCCTCCGGAGTTTAATGAGGATGAGGCGACACCCATCAACAGCTCGGCTGTGGTTACTATGGACAGCGGAGTCCATGCCTCACTGAAGGCTTTGGGTAGTCAGTTGGATAACATGCGCAACCCTGATGGCAGCCGGCAGCACCCGGCACGCACCTGTCAGGATCTGAAGCAGTGTTACCCTCTGAAGAAAAGTGGTGAGGATTCAAGAGAGTGGAGCTCTTGTTGACCGGAATGATTGACCTTCAGCCAAGCGTATAGATAGTTTAGAGATGTTTGGCTGTTGTGACTGTAGGAAAATGTACTGTAGAGGGCTAATGGAGCTAATTACAGAGAGTATTATCTGGGGTACCTAAAACTGAAACAGTGCACAAAATCGTCTTTCCAGGGAATATTTATATCGAATATTTTCACAATTTAGTCATATTCATTATACAGAGAGTGAAATATTTGTGTCCATCACACTTTTCTCATCTTTCTCACTTAGTTCAGCCCAAAATACAAACAACTATATATATAGTATATATATATATATATATATATATATATATATATATATATATATATATAGTTATATATATATACACATTTTATTTTAGTTACGTTTTTCCGCACTCAAGGACAATCGTAGACAAAAGAGTAAAAATAGACAGAGTAAAAATAAATATCGTAGGAAACAAATAAGATAAATTCTAAGAAATAAAATAACAGAGGATAAGAATAACAGAGTCAGATGGAGAAGGCAGTTCTAAACAGGTGTGTTTTGAGAGCAGATTTAAAGTTTGGTAGTGAATTTATGTTCTTATGTGAGATGAGTTCCAGAGTTGGGGGGCAGAGCTGATCAGAAAACCCTGTCTCTATGGTGTGTAGATGGGCTGAGGACAAAGATGGTGTGACGGAGGAAGAAGATCTGAGGGAGCTTTAGTGGAGTAGCAACATGGAGAAGATTGAAACGATAAGGTGAGAGAGATTGTGGATGGCTCTGAAAGTGAACAGGAGGATTTTGTATTCTATACGGAACTTAGTGGGGAGCCAGTGAAGCTGTTGCAGGACAGGAGTTGGGTCTAGCACACAGACACCCCTGAAGAACCCAAGGCTGTTTTGCGTCGGCCTGATTAAAAATAAACATGGTTGCTACATGATTATGGAGATTGAATTACTGCCAGTTCTACGCAAACTCTAAACTACCGTCCCCGTCACTCAGCCACAGCCGCATCAAACACAAATGAGGCTTTACTAACAATCCACTCTCTTTGCTAACGCCTCTCTCTGCTAAACACACACATACGCATAACACACTCACCCAACTCTCTCCACATGCAGAAACACACCACTCACTCCAGTACAATACAGCAATGTTCACTGTGTTCCAGGTAATTCCACTAGTGGCGAGTGGCTCAGACACAGCAGTGCTGCTGGAGTGTTTAAACCCCACTGTGTCCTGCTGAATAGTCCACCAACCCAAAATGTCCAACTATTTGTGAACACTGATAAAGGATTAGAGGATGACCAACACAGGTATTGGACACAGTGTGTCTCCTGCTGTGTCTGATCCACTGGTACCAGTGCAACACAGCAACACACCACTACCATGTCAGTGTCACTGCTGTGCTGAGAATGACCCCCCCATCCAAATAATACCTGCTCTGTGGGGGCCCTGACCACAGAGAATAGGGTGAAAGGAGGCTAACAAAGTATGTAGAGAAAACAATGGACTACAGTCTGTAATTATAGAACTACAAAGGTGCTCCTGTATGATAAGTGGCTCATAAAAGTGGGCAATGAGTAAACACACAAGGAGGCAGTCATGTGTTATGGCTGATCGGTGTACATTTGTGACCATACTGCCTAGCCTAATGTCCCACACCCAAGCTGCTGTCCATAGCCGATGCAGTGTCTACCAGGTTTAGAGCACTTCTTGTTTCCATCTGCTGGAGATGCTGGTTTCCCCTTTCCAGCAGGACTGCATCTACCACAGTAAAGTAAAATCTATATCTTAAGAAATATTCTAATAATTTGAAGAAAATAATAATTAAATCAAAAAAGGCTTGAAATCTTTCACTAAATATTATAAATATGACATATGAGCGGCAGTATTGTTTCCTTCAGAATTCTACCAAAATCTATATTCTATCTGTATATAAACCTAAACCTATATAACTTGAGTTAGCTGATCAGCTAACCACGTGGGCCTCTCTAGAACCTCACTGCACTAAAGAGCGATGGCTGCCAGTCAAGGATACAAAGGCTGCAGTTTGAAAGGAGGCGGTGGTTGGCTTCACATGACTCGAGTATGTGATCGCATCTCTCTCCCCTCTAGCGTCGAGAGCAGGCATGTAATGTGAGAGGCTACGCAGGCGGATGGGTAACTGGCACGTCTCAATTAGTAGGGGTGAAAAATTGGGAAAAAGAAAAAGAACCTGACTGAACTGTAAATGTAGAGCTAGAACCATACCTAGGCTTATTTTCTGTCTTAAGGCTTAGTATCCATTACACACCGTAAACCTACTTCCTGGTAAACTATTATGTTTCTAAGGAATTAAGGAATTGTAGTGTGTAGCAGCTGACAAATCCTTAGTTAACCATGTTAAACACCTTAAACCGAAGCTGCATTTGGAGTGAGTATAAAATGGATGTTTTCACTGGCTCTGAATCTGTTGAACATGCGTGAATGCACACTTACCCTTATCCTAATTATGTCACAGGCGACTACTGGGTGGACCCTAATGAGGGCAGTTCAAAGGATGCAATCCAGGTTTACTGCAACATGGAGACTGGTGAGACATGTACCTGCCAACCCCTCCGAAAGCATCCTCAGAAGAACTGGTGGGGTACACAAGCGCACAAACCTGTGTGGTACGGCGCCACCATGAACAGAGGAATGAAGGTCAGTGAGCATAAATTATTTACACAAAAATCAGTCCGATATTAAATGTCTGTGATGTACTTTATTTTGATTTTGAGAATTTATAGTGAAAAGAAACAAGACCAAACAAATAATCAACATTCCTCTGAGACACCCTTAAGAAACCTTAAAACAATATAACCAATTCCTGCCAAACGGAAACATATGTAAAAAAATTTTTTAATGAAGGTAGAAATATATGATAACACATGTTTGAAGTCAGCTCATTTGGTAGTGGTCTTTGTCAGTCACGCTGGAAAACACTCCGTGAAGTGAAAATTGCTTGCAAAACGGAAAATCTGACGAAATGAGGAGATATACTGAAACGACTAGCAAGGACGCCAAAGAACTATACTTGGATGATTTATCATTTATTAACTGCACTGATCCAAACAACCTGACTGGAAAAGGCTGGAATGCTATTTGCTGCGTCAAACCTCATACTTGGATATTACCAACTCTCCATTTGCATGTTACGAGTGTATATATCTGTGAAAAGATTCAGACCAGGGATATAAAGCTGCCTGTAATCAATGACACTTATGCTTTGATATCGCCTTCACCTGCACAGAACCTCCTTAAATTAAAGTAGTTGCAGATATAATTAATGAACACATAATAGAACAGATGAAATAAAGTCATTATCTAACTCTCCTACATACAGCGCTACAGAAAAGCATTCTGGGATTTGCTGATTTGCTTCCTCACAAACCTGGAATTAAAATGGGATTATTTGGAGGGTTTGCACATCATTTCATACAGAACATTTACAACTCTCTCAAAAACATCTGTCTCTATTTATTGTAGCTACAAATTCAACAAAATAAAAGAAAACTTCAGTGTGCATAACTATTTACCACCCCTGAAGTCAAAGAATATTTGTAATAACACTCCGCCACTGGATTTTGCCCATTCCTTAAGGCAAAACTGTTCCAGCTCATGCAAGTTGTTGGTTGGTGGTTTCCTTCAAGTCTTCAAGTCTGACCACAGACTGTCAAACGGATTATGGTGTGAGCTTTGTCTAGGCCATTCCAATACATTCACGTTTCCCTTTAAGTCACTCGAATGCTGCATTAGCAGTTTGCTTGGGTCATGTCCCAGCAAAGGTGAACCTCCATCCCAGGATCAAATCACTGACAGGCCAAAACAGGGTTTGCTCAATAATATCCCTGTATTTAGCCCCACCCATCTACCCCCTGGCCCTGGTCATGATGATGATGAGATGTATTGTTTGTGCCAGACATAGCATTTTCTTGTACAAGTTGAATCCTGGTCTCATCTGACCACAACACCTTCCTTCATACATCCTTCATACATTCATACAAGCCTTCATATTTTTTTTTACTGTAAGTGAAGTGTTTTTTTAACCCAACTCTGACATTTACTTCAACAACTTTGTCCCTGACTGTTTGGCCTTTATGGTGTTACTTGCAGCAGCTTTAATGGCATTGTATTCTGGGGCCTTTCAGAAAGATGACAGTGTGTATGCGCCACATACAATTCAGATTAAAAAAGCATTTAGGGTTTAATGTAACAAAATAGGTAAAAACACAATACTTCCACAAGGACCTGTAGATAACTACAAGAAGTAAAAGAACCACTGCAAGAACAATCTGACATACCACATGAACCCATTTCTGCTGCCTTGATCTGTTACCTAAAGGAATTACTGTCCTCAAGTATCTTTTGCTGGTTATCAGCTTAAGCTTGCCTCTAATGTCCTGCTTTACTCTCAGTAAACAGCTACTACTGCCCTAAAGGTGCCCTAGAGGCTCCTATAAGCAGTGCCTGGACAAAGAAATAATTAGAGAGTTATAAATAGGTATACAGCAAGAAGGACCTGGGTTCGATCCCCGGGTGGGGCAACCTGGGACATTTCTGTGTGAGTTTAGATGTTCTCCCCAGTTCCATATGGGGCTCCCCTGCCACTTGGTTTCACAGTCCAAAGACAGGTGTGTAGGTGAACCAGACATAGCGCCCTGTCTAGGGTTGTTTCCTGGCCTTGCGCTCAGAGTTGCCGGCTGGACTCCGGCTCCCCGTGACCCTATTCAGGAATATAGAAAATGGATGGATTTGCAGATTGCAGGTCTGAAAAGGAATTTATATATTTTTAAAAAGCCTAAAATGTTACTGTACCTGTTACTGTATCTCATCATACTAATTCAGTCTTTTCCAGAATTGTTGTAATTTCTTGTTTTATTGTATACAGTATCTTCACTTTCCTTGACTCATTATGACACACTGTGGTTGCTGTCCTCAGTTTACTTATGGAAACAGAGAGGATTCACTCAGCACGGTGTCCATACAGCTGAAGTTCCTGCGTCTCCACTCTAAAGAAGCAGTGCAGACATTGACTTACCACTGTAAGAACAGCGTGGCCTACAAGGAGGGGAACAACAACAACCTCAAAAAAGCTGCTGTCCTGAAGTCTGCGGATGGACTGGATATCAAAGCACACGGCAACAACCGGCTCAAATACACCGTCACTGAGGACAGTTGCATGGTATGGGACGAAGTTTGACAAACAGTGTTAATAAAGTTGATGCAGTGGCATGTGCAGTTCGAGTTCACCACACCTAAACAGCAGAAGTTGAGTTTTGTGTAATAATATAGTTATGCAACTAAATAGGCACTAGGCAGTTGCTACTGGTCACTAGCCTGCTTCTCTTTAAGTGGTTGCTATGGTATCCCAGGTGGTTGCTGTAATATTGTTCAATTGTACCTATGGGACCATTACTAGTAGGGTTGCTATGGAGTTGCTTAGTGGTTACTATCCAGTTGCTTTTGAATCCCAAGTGTCATAATTGGGGTTGCTCCGTGCTTGCTAGGCAGCTACTTTGGTATCCTGGGTGACTGCTATGGGGGCTGCCAGGTGGTTGCCAGATTTAGCTCTGGAATTGCTAGGTTCTTGCTATGGTTTTGCAAAGTTATTCCTACGTGATTGTGGGACATTCATGTGAGGCATCCAACCTGGTCTTATTCTGTTGTCTCTGTGCTTGTTCCCCTCAGAAATCCAACGGTGAGTGGGGAAAGACTGTGTTTGAGTATCGCACGCAGAAGCCCGCCAGACTGCCCATCATAGACCTGGCTCCAATGGACGTGGGCGGTGCAGATCAGGAGTTTGGCATTGATATCGGCCCAGTGTGCTTCTCATGAAAGCCTACAAAGAAGCATCCTTGTCATCCCACCTCTACCTGCGGATACTGTGCAACCAGCTCCAACAGATCAGCGTTAGGACTTCAGCTATATAATAAAGTATTTATTGTTCCAGACCATTCAGACGTGCCTTGACCAGCATCATGAGCCACAGCAGTATTTTTGTTTCCAGTTTTCTTCTTTATTTAGGGATTCCACTAGCTTGGGGTATATGAATATATGAGAGACGATGTGGACTTTTTATTAATTTATGTCTTGATCATAATCCATGTGCCCCTTGCACTGCTGTGTAATATCAATAAAATGAGTATCATTTTTAACTGAAGACAGATGAGTAATCTATTTTCACATCAGGGCTGTGGTTGCTCTCTGTTGGATGTTAGATTGTTGTTTTTAGGTGTTTAGGTGCTACACAAAGGTGCTATTTAGAATAATTTAAGGATTGAAGGGAATGCAAAAATCTGTTTGTATTGCATTTCAACGGAGAGGACATTTGCCATGGAAACCCCTGCCTTCCCACTCTTTCTTTGTGTACATGTTTTATGTGCTACCTCTGAGAGATGCCGTAATGTTGATAAAGGACCTTTTGACTGACCTTTCATTCACAAGTGAACATTAATAGGGCTTTTTTTTTTTTTTTTTACTATCACTTACTGACCATACAGTGTCTCATTAAAGAATGATTGTATTAAATGATAGTGATATAATCTTTTATATATGCATGATTATCAGAATGTCTTTTATTTATGAATGAAAGAATGCTGTGTTTGAAAAAGAACAATCTTAGCTACAGACGGCAAATGAGAACCAGGTAAAGATGTAATATGTGTTGTTGTTCTTTATTTACCAAACCCAATGCTGAACACGTCATAAAGGAAATAATAGAAGTATAGTCACACAGCAGTGGTGGGAAAGGAGGATTGGTGTGTGTCGTAGAAGAAAGTGCCAACAAAGGAAGAAGGAAAATGCATCTAAAAAAATTACATTCCCACCTTTTGTAACCAACAGCTGATGCAACCCTGGACTATTTGTGTCTGAAGAAGCAAGTTCACAGCCTTCTGATAAACAGCAATGATTAGTGTGTATTTACACAGATCTACAGCGCTGTGCACACTGTCTCAGGCACCACCAATTACGTGGGTAATAAGTGTGATTGTAAAACAGGGTATGACACTAGAATTAATGTAATCAAACATAAATTCAGGAAAAATGTCCAAAAAAGGTGTTCGGGAATTGTCAGAAGAACACATTTGATTCCTGACTCCTTGATGGTTTTCCTTTTTCAGCCGTTGAAGAGAATCGTTCAGACCTATCAGCAGAAATGATATGGTGCTGGGGTTCCTCAAGAACAGCATTGAAAATGATCACAACATACATATTAGCGAATTAATGCTAGCATGTAGACTGATTTGGGACATCGTTTGTAAATTAATTATAATGTGGTGTGACCTCAGAAAATGGCTTCGGAATGCCCACACCTGTAAGTGAGTTACACTGCCTTGCGAAACTATTCCACCCCCCACCTTTGGCATTTTTTTCATGCTTTGCGTTTTGAGGGTTTGCATCACATGCCTCCAACTTTGAACATTTGATTTTTTTTTTGTCAAGAAAACTACAAATAGGACAAAATACATAACTAAAGTCAGTACATTGTAGGGCTCCCTTTAGCAATTTCTACGAGCTTGCCACATCTTGCCACTGGACTTTTTGCCCATTTTGCCCCAGCAATTTTTTGCCCAAAATTGCTCTAGCTCCTTCAAGTTAGATGATTTCCACTGGTGAACAGTAATCTTCAAGCATGACCACAGATTCTCAATTGGATTATGGTCTGGGCTTTGACTAGGCCATTCCAATACATTCACATGTTCCCCTTAAACCACTGAGTGTTGCTTTAGCAGTCTGCTTTGGATCACTGTCCTGTTGGAAGGTCAACCTTCCCCTCAACTCGGACCAGTGTCCCAGTCCCTGCTGCTGAAAAACATCCCCACAGCATGATGCTGCCACCACCATGATCTTGCGGTGATGAGATGTGTTGGTTTTGTGCCAAACATAGTATTTTCATTGACAAGTTGAGCACCTTCCTCCATACATTTGGGGAGTCTCCCACATGCCTTTTGGCAAACTCAAAACAAGTCTTCCTATTTCTGTCTGTAAGGGAAGACTTTTATCTGGCCAGTCTCCCATAAACCCCAGCTCTTTGGAGTGTATGGCTTATTGTAGTTGTATGGACAGATACTCTGCTTGGGAACGCTGCAGCTCCTTCAGGGTTACCTTTGGTCTCTGTGCTGCTTCTTTGATTAATTAATTCTTTGAATACTTGCCTTGGTTTGAGACGTTTGGTGGCGACCTTCTCTTGGCAGGTTTGTGGTACAATGTTCTTTCCATTTGATGATAATGGATTTAATGGTGCTTCAGGGGATCATTCGAGATTTGGATATGTTTTTATAACCCAACCCTGACTTGTATATCTCAACAACTTTGTCCCTGACTAGTTGGGAGATCTCCTTGATCTTCATGGTTAGTGGTGTCTCTTGCTTAATGGTGTTGCAGCCTCTGGGACCTTTCAGAAAGGCTATATATACTGTATACTGACACATCAATGTTCAACCTCACTCACAAGACAACACTTCAGAACTTATACAGGTGTAGGTGTTCCTAAGCCGTCTCTTACAGTACAGTACAGTAGCATGCAAAAGTTGTGCATGCAACAATATGACCTTCAGGAAGATTTTTAGAATCTGGAGTGGGGGTGTCCTGTTCTATTGTGCAGCAACACCTATATATATATGACTTTCATAGACAGTCAGCAAAATAAATCCTGTTCTGTATCCTTACCACAAATATCAGTTTCAGAAATATTAAACAAGCCTGATACATTAAGTCCTGCAGACCAATATTGATAAAATATAACACTGTTGTTCCCAAACTTTTGTATGCTACTGTATCTTGGCAAGAAGATCACCTTAACTGGCAGAAAAAGTGACACTTGATCGACCCTTTAAGACTCATCTTCATCCTGAGATGCTTTTTGAAATCCCAGCCTAGATAAATATCTTTGTAATATCATTTCCTCAGGTGCCTAATACTTTCACACAGCACTGTACATATATTAACAGTATTTCCAATGGCCTAAAAAATCAAAAAAGTGCTATAATGCTAGTACAGCATGACTATGTCCTTTCAAGATTTCTTCAGTCATTAGAGAAAGGTAATGAAATCGGTGATTCTGAATAAAATTAGATGCAAAATGTCTCTGGATTTTGTACAATATAAAAATAGAAAGATCCTGTACAACCTGTTCCATGGCTTTGTTAAGATTCACTCCTCACTCACTGCAAACTTGAAACAGAAATACTGCTCTAACATTCTATTTCGAGGTCAGGCGTCCACAAAAAGGGATTTTGACATCAGCATCGGCTGTCCACTTGATCCAGGGAAAAAACAGTGCCCTCCAGAGTCAGACCCATTTTGAACCCCTCCTAAAACAAACACAAAATATCGAAATGTCAACTTATAAACCACCAGATGAATAATGGTATGAGCTCACACACAGGATTTGCATGCATGCAGAATAACATAAAAGGGGAATTTTTCGTTGGTGTGTAAACAGAACATGAATGAAATTCCATAAATGGGATGTACTGTGTTTGGTTTCACAGAGTACAACCAGTGGTATATGTCAAAACAGTGCTGAAGTGGTCTTATACATGTTCCCGAGAGGTTTTCCCTTCCTCAGATATAAAGCATGAAGAGATACTTGAAACCTGGGGACTTTACTGTGTCAACTCTGCATCAGCTTTAAGTCACTAGTCAGATTTTCACCCGGCTGTCGAGTTTAATTCAAGCAAAAAACTGAAATGCAAATAAGACTTCATTTCCATCAGCTTAATGCAAGGGAATGATTGCATTGTCAGGTCTGTTTAAAATACTTCTGAGACATATGTAGCAAGTCTACAGCTATATGTTCAATGTTGGCCTACTCTGTTGTGTTCTTTTATTTAATACAGTGCCTTGCAAAAGTACTCACCCCCTTTTTTTTTTCTTCTGAATTGTATGTGATGAATCTGCACAAAATACTTTAAGTTGATGAAATGAAATATATGATAATGAAAAGTAAAACTGGAAATTGGCATGTGCATATGTATTCACCCCATTTGCTATGAAGACAGATAGTTCTGGTGCAACCAATTACCAATTCACATGCGTAGTGAAATAAAGTTCACTTGTGTGCAATCTAGGTGTCACGTGATCTGTCAGTATATACACACCTCAGTATATACTCACCTTCCAACAGGACAATGTCCCAAAGCACTCGATGGTTTAAGGGGTAATGTGTAAATGTATTGGAATAGCCTAGTCAAAGCCCAGACCTTAACCCGATTAAGAATCTGTGGTCAGACTTGAAGATTGCTGTTCACTGGCGGAAACCACCTAACTTGAAGGAGCTGGAGCAGTTTTGCCTTGAGGAATGGGTAAGATGTGACAAGCTCATAGAGGCTTATCCAAAGCAACGTGAGCTCTAATTGACACAAAAGGGGGGGCTCTACAAAGTACTGCCTTTAGGGGGTGAATAGTTATGCACACTGAGGTTTTCTGTCTTATTTGCTGTTTTATTCACAATAAAACTTTTTTTTAACATAAGTTAAATGTTGTGGGCATGTTCTGTAAATGAAATAATGCTAACTCTCAACCAAATTTTAATACCAGGTTGTGCGGCAGCAAGCCAGGAGAAGTACCAAGGGGATGAATACTTTCACAAGGCACTGAATGAGGGTTGATGTTTTATGTTGTAGGAACACAAAGGTAATAGTGGCTAATATCATGGCTTCAAATCAGCAGCAGACACTTCTTATCTATGTGTATTGTATAATAGTATGCAAAAAAAAGAACAAGTTTACAGGTATATCAACAGACAGCCTTATTGTTGTTACTGTTAGAATAGAATAGAATAGAATAGAATAGAATAGAATAGAACTTTTTTGATCCCTTGGGAGGGTTCCTTCAGGGAAATTAAGGATCTATACTCTTAATGGTTAATCTGTATGGCTCATGGTTTATGAAAATCAAAAATCCAGAATCTCAAATTATTAGAACATTTCATTTGAAGTAACTGAATAAATTAATAATCAGAGAGTCAACAAATCAAGCAGGCTTTAAATTGAAATATGATGCAGGTGGGGAGTGGCTTGCTCAAGGGCACTCAAGGTTCTGCCAGCAAATCGAACCGGCAACCTTCCATTCACAAGGCTTGTTCCACAAAAAATCAGAAACAATGTTATCTGTTAACTGTCATCTCCTCACAGTTGTAAAAATAGCCAATTCCAAACTATTACTATTACTGACTTTATACATTCACACCCCCAACGTTTGCATACACCCATTCCACTAGTGAAGACCCTTTCCACAACTAAAGCTCTGATGCAACCAAAGTCTGCAACCTTTTGGGGAAAATATGGTGTTTTTGATTCTTGGAGTTAAAAGGTTCTATCTGCGTTCAGAGCAGTTTTGAGATATTGAGCCTTAAAGTCTTTTTAATGACACTGATAATTATGAGATATAAACATCTGTTTTCTAGATAAAGAATCAAATGCATTCAGTTAGAAACACCTCACAATGTTAAGATGTCACAGTAAATGACTCAATTTTACGACTTGTAACACTACTTGCTATGACTTGCTACATTAACCAGGCTTCGTGAACATGGCTTTTGCTGTGCCAGTGTCAGAAGAACAGGAGCTCAAACTAAGAATGACAATGAAGCTGGCGCAGCGAGTGGATATACACACAGTATGGGCTCTGAAACCTTTGACCGTCAGTGTACATATATGTTGCAGGATATCGTTAATCAAGAAATCACATCACAGCACAATGACTGTCTGAAATGGGTTTGTTTTACTGGCTTATAATCAACCATATCATTATGTCCGTCTCCTAAGAATATATGTAGAGAAACAAACGGACAGCAGTCTAATTATAGAACTACAAAGTGCTCCTGTGTGGTAAGTGAAACTGATATAAAAGAAAAGTGAGAAAAGTGAGAATAGAAAGCTTGACTGAAACATATCTATTTCGGTCATCGTGCTGTGATGTGACCTCTTGATTAACAACCTTCTTCTCTCTGGCCTGAACTACGTTACCTAATCCAAACAGCAGCTTAGCAAAAAGGAAAGCACTTGCTTATTTTTATTTTATTTACTGGTAAAACTAAAGTAAGCAAAAACCAGTGCTGGACTAAAAGTTATCTCAGCTACAGTCTCTCCAGCTGCACTCTGCACACTGTGCCAACAAGAAATTAGAGGGAGGAGGACAAGAGCACTATCCGGTAATATTCTGGAATGAGTGCAGTGTTGTTGCTGCTGTGGTGTTAAAACTCTGCTAGCTATAATACATGTCTCCTGTGAGCTGTTGCACTGATGTGAATGAAATGCATGAGCCCTTAGTGAAGGGAAAATCTGCGTGCTTCCTTTTGATGCAAAATAACAGGCTTGTAATTGGGCTAGTAAAAACAACACTTATGCATGTTTTTTCCCCATCTATTCAAAGACCTACAATGAATTCACCATCTCCATTAAACTATTTTAAATGAAATGTAAAAATACAAGTGAAGGGGGGCTGTAATTTAGTACATTTCTTGGGATACAGGCATGTTTGTCCAAATGCGGCCAAATAAGTACCGTATTTTCCGGACTATAAGCCGCACCGGACTATAAGCCGCACCCTGGAAAATAACATATATAAGAAGAAAAAGCTGCACCTCATTATAAGGCACATGGTTTAAAGCGTGGAAAAAAGTAGCGGCTTATAGTCCAGAAAATACGGTAAAATGATTTTGTACTTGCCAAACTTTTCAATGCAATTTCACAATTGCTGACATGAATATTAGACACACAAGGGTATTTTGGTATCCATTAAAAACCACAAATCAAATAAAAACAGCTGAATGTTGTAGGCATATACTGAATGTGGGTGGAGCTTGACTGTTCACTGCATGTGACCAAGACACTCAAACATGAAGGGAGCTGTACCGCTCCACATATGAGCTGACAGCAGTGATTCACTCCTCTTTCTCAATTTCAGCAAGCATGTATTGGCTGATGCAGGATTATAACGCTTTAACTCTGGTGAAAATCAAAGTAGATTCTGCACAAGCGATAATAAAAATGTTACTTAACCTTTAGAACTTAAGATCCATAGATTTCGAGATTTCGAGCAGTTACATGCTGTTTTCTGGCTTCATAACTCAGGATAAGAGTAACCTATGATACACATATTGTGACAAACTACAAGGCTTACTCTATCTAACCACTTTGGTCTCGTTATCATTTTTTGGGGAATAAAAGTACAACGAAAACACCCTAAAACACTAGCTATTAGTTCTATTAGTTTTATAAGTTCATTCTTATTAAAACCGCTGTTTAACTCAAAATGCACTTTGTTCAATGTGATTACGTTTGTCTGGCACTTGTTTTGTTAACTTTAGTAAAAATGAACTAACTGCTGTATCCATAACGGCCATAGCAACGACCAAGCTGTGCAGACAGTGATGTCCCAGCAAACAGAACTTAACAGCTTTCTCAGCATGGGTGAAATGCTGTTTTTGCTTTCCCAAAATGGAAAGTAGCCTTTCCAAATGCCACTTTTGTGATAAGCAAAGGATATGTGTCACTTTCTGCTGCAAAGAACACAGTTACAAAAATATTATTTTCATTAAACCATGTGTTTCTTGTTTGTTGTAACTTATAGGCATTTTGCTAAAATTGAATTTAAAAGTGTAATTTATTTCAAAATTAATGGACAGCAATCAGATTAAGATTACAGATTAAAGTTTGAAACAATAACTGAATACATTTTAAGTAAGGGTGACTTCTGCCAATCCCAACCCTAATGGCAAGTAGGGCTTTTTTGACGGATAAAGTGAGAACAGGGCCTTAAACCCTCTCCTGCTAATTACTGGTGGTGTCCCTGCAAAAGTCTTTGCAGGTGCTGACTGCTTTGACACACAGATAAGGCATAGTGCATTTAGTGAGTCACTGAGTGAGGGAATAATCACACTGCACGGATGAAACATGAAGCATAGAGTACATGAAGGTGAAGCACTAATGGCACGTTTAACTATACATGCAAATCAGGTGATTCAAAAAATCCACACATTCAAACATCTTACACTAAAACAGTAAAGCAGATGCAGTGTGTGATGCAGAAAAACACATTTCTAGTGTAATCTAATAACAAACAAACCATCTCTGCCGCTGTAATGAAGCAGGAAAATGAGAGAGAGAGAGAGAGAGAGAGAGAGAGAGAGAGAGAGAGAGAGAGAGAGAGAGAGAGAGAGAGAGAGAGAGAGAGAGAGAGCGCAAGGGAACATTAGGATTTCTGATTTAGCAGATGCTGCATGTAAATGTCACCTTCAGGTTTAGAAGGTAATCAGATTATAGCCTGGTTTTAATGGTCTCAGCACTTCTGTAATATCCATTAATAATTCAGTATTAGATGATATTAAGGTGTGAATTAAATCTGGAGCCGGATACATCAGGGCAAAAGCAGCCAAGCCAAGGCCAGCCCATGCTGCCTGTGTGGTCTCTTTGATCTATTAATACCAGCTGTCAATCTCCTCTCCTGTTGACAAACATTTGAAGTCTGATCGTGATTAATGCAATTGGCTTTAATTCCTCCTCGCCTAAATTTGGAATTCTGTCATAATCCCACTTCAAAGTGTGAGGGCTGCATAATTTAGCATCTCCTACAAATACAAATCCTCCACACTGAAGGAAACAGCCGAGTCAGCTGAAAGACAGTGGTACCAAACCGGTAAGACATGGTGAAAAGGGAGACGCAAGTAGAAAGTCCTGTTTCTGTCCACTGCCATCACAAGCACTTCTACCAGGCTTCTTTCCAGAGACACTTTCCATGGCTTTCATACATGGCGACATATGATCATGCATAAGCCTTGTGCCTCCAAAACAAAACCTTTATAAGAGAAGGACAAACCTTCTCAGCTTTCAAAGGAGAATTTCTACTGGTCCAATTGTCATTACATTTTTGGAGAGTTTCTATTGGTCCATTCTGCATTAAATCTGGAACATTTCTATTGGTGCATTTGCCCTTTATCAGCCACATATTTTTCATTTATTAAAATCAAAATTATGTTAAACATAAAAAATACAAAAAAAAAGAGATACGAGGTTTTTGCATGGCAGCAACAATATGTATAATGTGTATATTAAAGGTTTCTCAGTATAAATTGATTTTACACACATTACTGGATATACTGCTCAATATCTCCTTCCATTTCTGTAACATGCAAATACTTCAGCAAATTTGAGGCTAACTGGTTTTAGAGCTTCTACCGGAGACAGTACCGGCCAGTGTTATTTTGTTGTAGGAAAATAATGACTATTCTAACAGAAATCAAGTGTCTAAGTGTTTAAAAAGGACATCACATTCAGTAAAGACCATGTGTATGTCTTACATCTATCACCAGGCAAATGGGAGGAAGTTATCTTCATGTCATTGCAGCTTTACAGACGTAATAAACAGAGCAGTACTAACTAAACATGCAATTTTCTTAAAAAAAAAAAAAAGAAAAATGAAAAAAATAAATATCTCCAGAGGATTCATTGACACAGAACCCTGTTCTAGACACCTGAGCAGCCTGTGCTTTCAATGCGTACAGGTAGCTGTAATGTTTCCCAGTGTTTTGTGCTCAACAGCTAATAACTGTGTTAAGCTTTTTTATTTATTTATTTTGTGCTTGAATATCTGAAAGCAAGTCTGCCTGAGCAGATGAACCCACCTGCATCTCATCCAGCTTGGACTGGATATCTGGAGTGAAGTCAGCAAGGCCACAGATGAAGGGGTCAAAGGGCACAGCTCCGAACAGATCTATAGCTGCCAACAAACAAAACCAAAACCATCTTTTTTGCATTATTTCTTTACATTATTTACAGACCAGTGTAATTATCATCAGAGTGACAATGGATTAGGATTCATTCTTGTGTTATAATAAACAGAATATTCTTTTCACATCCTATTTTAATGGAAGTGGATAACATGCATGTTTTTAACATGCAATTTTTCCCAGAAAGAACAGCTTAATTTTTCAATAAATCACTCTATTAGAGATAAGCGCCTTAAAGTAGGCTCCCCATTTGCCTGACAGTAGCTGATCACATTCGGTTCAATGTGTTAAATGTGGATGTTTAAATATTCAGAACTAGCTTTATATTTATGTGGAATCTGAATTACGTCCAGGTGTAAACAACTTCCAACACTTAAAAAAACTCCACAGAAAGAAAACTACATCTAACATCACAGGATCGGATTGAATTCACTCGTTTCTTTGGTGTGAGATCCCGTTCTACGACACATCCATCCATATCCTTCAATACTGATTAGCTATTTCTAAAAAAAAAGCATTTTTTTGTTTATGGTTGAGCAACTGACATGCTCACTCTGTTTGAAGAGATGATATGAACTCTAATCCACTGCTCATTAACGTGGATTTATTGGACTGTATCTACAATAGATATCAGCAATGACTCTGGCAGTATTTTAGTTTTGGGGTATATTTAGACTGATGCCTCCTACTCTCCTGTCACCGAGTTAGGGTTACTTCTGGGTGGACACTTTTGTAAGCACTTCTGTAAGACACTCTGTAATTTGACTGTAATTAATTCAGAATCTGAAAAAGTCATGAAAGTTTATTTGATGCCTCTGACTTAAGAGTTTCATTTGTGTTTCATTATCTACTCCGATTCCTATTTTTGTTGTTAACGTCTACACAGAAAAGGTGCAAGCTGTGCTACAAGTGCGGTCATCGTGTCTGGAGTACAATGTGTCCAAGTGTTTGTGGACATCCCTTCCAATGAATTCATTCAGCTAAGTTGTACGCACTGCTGCTGACAAATATGTGCAAACGCACACGCGGCTTATCTAGTGCCAATAGAACTGAATGCCTGATGATTGCCTAATGCTAGGTGTGGGCTAGTGAAGTATAAACCCCCTTAGAACTGAGCTCTGGAACAGTGGAACTGTGTTCTCTGGAATGATGGTGCTCCATCCAAAACTTTGGGATGAGTTGGGGGTGTCGATCACCCAACATCCTGACCTTATTAACACTCTTGCTGCAGAATGCAATCATATCCTCACAGCAATGTTCTAGTAGAAAGTCTTCTTTGGACAGAGATGGTTACTCCATCAGAAGCAGCATAGACTCTATAAAGCCCCTGATTTCAGAGGAAACAGTACATGATCAGGTGTCTTTGGTCAGACTGATCTGACCACAGTGTCAAGTGTCAGACCTCCTCATTGCTTTTATACTGTCCTCTGCATCTCAGAAGTCATTGACCTGTTCATCAAAGCTTTTCTCACATTGTTCATAAACTAGTCAAACAGTTGGAATAAGCACTGATTTGTTGCTTGCTGTGCGAAACCCCTCTAATGAGTACTCACCTCTATCTTTGGGGGGCAGAGGAGGGAGAGGTGAAGTTCCGTTACTGTTCGGTATTCTTGACATGGACGATGTGGGTGTGAATGGCACCATGTCAAATATGTCTGTAGAAGATGCTCTTGCTGGGATGCTTCCAGCCTAACAACATGAGCACAAACCTTGTTATACTGAACATCATCAACAACACAGCAGAAAAGATTGTGCACAAGTACCGCATGTGCTGACCACTGGTGTCACACTGATTTACATAAATAGTAATCAATGGAGACTGGGCAAACAGCAAAGCTTAGATATATGTTCCTTTGGTTCTGCCACACCACAAACATTCCATTGATTATTACACATCATCATTTCAGTGCATCTCCATGTACTTGGATCTGATTTAAAATAAACCCAATTCTGTATTAATTAGTCTTAGAATTAACAGTTCAGACAGTTAATGTTATGTTTCATTCTTTCATGTCTTCATTTTTAGACCAGGAGTGGGGGGCTGAGGGATTCCCTGCTCTACCCCACCAAATCAACATTGTAATTAGCTGGTGAGTTGGCTCAGATGTACCTGATTAATAAATAAAAAAAAAGCTTTGCAGGATCCAGCCCTCCAGGACTGGAGATCCCCACCCCTGGTTTAGACCCTCCATTGTTTCCTATCTTGTTTTGGCTTTGTTTAGTTTCACGTCCTCATGTTCTAAGTTCATGCCCATATTTAATTTGTTTGCTCTGGTGTTTTGTCCTTGTAAATAAACCGTGTCCTTGCTTGTCTTCCTCTGCTCCTCCCTCCCTGGCAAACATGACACAGATTAGAGAAACAAATCCGATTTGCCTGCTGCCTGAATGACATAAAGTTGAATCTACCACTTTTAGGTTAGGTAGGCTGCTTCTGATAGGAACACGTTGATCTGCTCCAAAAGAGTCCTATTCTATTGGCAATAATTCTCTATAAATGGAACAACTTACAGTAGCTGCATTCATAAGAAGGTGTGCCCACAAAAAGTTTGAAACATAGTGTACATGTAGGAGCAAGGCTGAAAAGCACATTTACGCGAGGCCGCGGGACACTGTAACCACTGTTTGGCTGGAAGTGGGTGGGTTTAGCAGGAGGTGGGGTGAGCAGGCCTGCTGATTGGTTGGAATCAGGTGAACTTGCAGGTGTTAGTGTGACAGAGGAAATGTCTAAAGAGGAGAGTGAGGTGATGTCGTCAGTACAGAAGAAGAGTGCAGAGGGCCGCTGCAGCATGTAATCTTCATTAGAGGAGTTTGCAAGCTGAGAAAGAGAGTGAGAAGAGGGATTGAGATAGAAAGGAGAAAGACACCAAAGAACAGATTTCAGTGAGGAGAAAGTGGGTTTGCAGAGAAATGAACAGCACAAGGCACTGATTGCTTCTTTAATGCTAATACACAAACGAAGGAATATTGCATTTCTGAGTACTGTTTTAACATACTGGTGAGGACTGAGTGCTGATCAACTGATCCTCCAGGTCCTGGAGCTGCTTTTTGAGCTTCGAATTCTCCATTTCCAAATCTTGAATCTGAAACAGCATACATTATGAATGAAATACATGTATTAATCAAAATCACACAGATATGGAGCTTCAGGAAGTTATGTGACACAGTGACACAGTTTTTGTTGTTATTCATTAGCTGAGCAACACATGATAATCCTTTAATAGTACAACAATTGGGCAATTTCACAGTTACAGCAGCAAAGGGGAAGGAAAAATGTAACAGAATACGTATTAAAGAATACGCGCTTTAAATTTCCACAGTCATCACTGATATGGAGCTGCACGTCAGTAAAAGGCTCGGGGGAGATAACAGTCATTATACATTCAATAAATAGAAATGTTAGACACTTTTCTTTATCCAACATGATGAATCTTGTTATTCCCATAGGGCTGCGAAAGGAATTTCTGTGAAAGGATGAACTGTGATGAACTGTGATGAACTGTGATGAACTGTGATGAACTTTGAAAGGATGTGAAATCTTTCCTTCAAGAAAGACATATAATGTTACTCACATGGTGTGCAAATAGTGCACATATAAATCCAGTTCAATATCTCTGGTGGAAATGGGAAAAAAAATGGTCGATAACAAGGTTCAAACCTGCAAAGCTGATCTGGCAACAGCAATAAGAGACAGTTGGAGACGGATTGATGGAGGATAATGTTTGTATGCCTCCGAAAATTCAAGCTGTTATAAAAGCCAGAGGTGGTGAAAGAAAGTACTAACAGTGCAGCATTTTTCTTATGTTTCCATAAAATATTCCTCACAATTTAGTGATATATTCATATTTTTTCCTCTACTTGTAAATCACAGTTGTGACTGACTACAACAATTATATTTCTGCCAGAAGTTTGACATTTAAAAAAATACTTTTGTGGCATCTCTCTGTGATTAACTTTATTTTTTTTCTACAAAATTATACAAATTGAAAGAACTTCCTCCATGAGTGGTGATTCCATCATTTCTGCCAGGGGTTGTATTGTGCAGTCCATGTAAAGAAGAAATAAAGCTGTTTTAAGAGTAAATAGAGGCCCAACCCAGTATTAACACAGTCTTCATGATGAGTTACGAGGTGAGTGTATACTGTACATCTTTTGCAAACGGTCCTTTTCCCAGAACCAAAACAACATTCTGATTATGTGACTTGGAAAAGTTTGTTTCTTCGTCTTCACAGCAAGGAGGCGTTGGATTATTAAATCTGAAATTCAGTCACAGCATAACCAGTTCTTTATCATCCCTTTCTCCTTTAGACTCATTACAGCAAGCTTCAGGTTGCATATCCCAATGTGTTTAAAACAAAACCTGACTCCAGAGGTCCAGATGACCTTCAGATAGCTCTCCTGTGCATGGACTAATGATGCAAACAACACACAGCTGGCCATGAAACAACTGAGCAGCCAAGCGTTAATTACCAACCCCCCGCCCCCCCAACGAAGGGCCTATGAGACGTCTATATACAAAACTTATACTTATACTCTTACATCCCCCTCCCAACACGGACGTCACTTTATAGATTGAGTCTATACACTCCAAAGCTGTGTCACTGCCCCATTACTGTGAGGTATGTGAGGGAAAATGCTGTATGTGCATAATAACTGTTCTTACCCGCTTCTGTAAATTGCCTATTTGCTTTCTTGTCTCCACATCTTTTCCTCCAGACTCCAGGAACTTCTTATAGGCCAGGTCAAACGCCTGACCAATGGCTACGGTGATCTCTTCTGCCTAAACACCAAGCATTCATTCAACCACGGCAATTAGAAACGAATGGAAAGATGTGTGAGGTCAAATGCATTGGTCAGATATGTACAAACAAAGAGTAGAGGTCAGCACTCCTTCTGGAGTCACTGAACAAGACCAAGGTCAACCAGCCGAGGACAAGGGGTGCAGGACAACAATCCTGGATTTGCCCTGAATCACACAACATCACACTAAATAAACACAGGCACAGACTACAAAGATGAAAAGATGGTGAGACCGTCCACATAAGAAAAGTGCTGTGGATTCATTCATGTTAATTCATCGTCACAGAAACAGTACATTTATATAGCAACGTTCGTATATGATGAAACATTCAGTGTGTCAGAACAACTAGACTAACAAGAGCAAAGACAGAAGCTATAGTGATCTTTTCAAATTAGACAGAACTGTGACAGCACAACAGAGTTTTCCACAGAGCAGGACTGAAATGGCTACCTTCTCTACATCTGATTTCAGCTGACTTTTATGCATCAGCATTTCAGAAATTTGATTCTGAATGAAAGTAAGGGAGCCTCTTCCCCCCCCCCCCCCGGGTAGGTCGTAGTGAGAGATCAAAACCATGATAAAGTAACCCATACGTCCAAATCTCAACCAAATAAGTCATTACTTTGATAAATCGTCCCCTTGGAACTATACGGTTCTAGCTGCATTTGATAGGATAGGATAGGATAGAACTTTATTGATCCCTTGGGAGGGTTCCCTCAGGGAAATTAAGGTTCCAGCTGCAACATAAGTATTTGGAGCAGTTTTGAGATATTGAGCTTTAAAAATGTGTATTCCAAATAGCAAAACTGATATATGGAACAAGTTTCCTTCACACATAAAAATGACAGATACCCTAAATGTTTTCTAAATCAATAAAATCAATAGTGTTTCCAACCCTGTTCCTGGAGGTACATTTGCTCTGCATATTTTAGGGCTTAACCTGTTCTTACCCACGCCTGACTTAACTAATCAGTTCATTAACAAGCCCTTCACAGTTGCAAAGTGTCTGTTAAAGCTAAAATGTGTAAGGCAGGTGTAACTCCAGGAACAAGGTTGGGAAACACTGTTCTAAAAATGCAAAATCAAACTCCTATCAAATATGTAAATGAGTTTGGAACAGGGCAAAACTAAAAACTCACGTTCTGCTTGGAATTATAAGGATCCTTCTGACAAATATAAAAATAAGTTATGATTTTTAGGAAATGCAAACTGATACAATTAGTTCTGTAACAGACTGTCCACATGTATCAATGTATTTTATTGTTATTATTATTATTTTATATTTATTTTATTATTTCTTTTCATTCTTCATTTTAGGAAAAAATGTTTATTTTTTTTTATTCAAAAAGAACTACAGGTTAGCTTAAAAGGTCATGGTTAAATATTTTCCAGGGCAGAGGTCAGTTTCAGGTAGGAACCATTAATTTAAGCTTTCTTTAGGTCAGACAGTAATTAGCTACTATAATAATCTGTCACCGCAGGTCAGTATAAATACAGTACAGATTTTGCTTTATATTAGAAATGTTGACTCTAATGCACCAAAATGTCTTTTTTTGGGAGAAAAACGATGGATGACAGAATGTTTAGACTCCAAAAAATTCAAATGTAAACTGTAAATGTGTGTATTTGAAGTGAACCATATCGAACAAAGTTAGTTTGACTGTGCAGATACAACCTTTTTGTTTTATAAATAAATTGACCAATGCAAATGCAATGCAAAACAAATGCACTGAACTTAAAAAAAAAAGCAAAACACCTCACATAATATGGTTATCACAGAATAAAAAATGTGAATAAATCAAGTTTGACAATATGACAAATAGAACCTTATAGTTTCAAGGGAAAGAAATGTCAAATTCTATAGCAAACAAGCCAAGATTTTGCCATAAATAAGTAAAATAAATAGTCTTTTTACAGACAGAAAGTCTTTATTTTGACTAAATAAATGTAAATTTCAAAACATTTAACATTTTTGGCAAAATTTGTCTCTCCAGAATAATTAGGTAATAATTAAAATCAATAATTTATGGAAAAATATGCACAAATCTGAAGACAAAGCTACAAATTGTGAGAAAATGAAACCTTATTTTGACACAATTCCTTACAATCCTAAGATCAGAAGAAAGTTGCATTATTTTTCAGTTGAAAAGACTTTTGACATAAACTGATAATAATGACTCTTGAGAGGAAAAACCCAACTGACAGATGAGAAGTGACCACTATCAATGACCTACTTCACATGTAAGACACTAATCTGATGTTCTACTAGCTGCACTTCTGCACTAGCTGGATTTCTGTGAAGCTGCTGTGTGACAACTCCTCTGTTGTACTAAACTTTGACTGATTGATTGAATCTCAAAACGCAGACTGATTTTGCCTGGTCTGAAACCAAACAGTCAAATTACAGTTTATGTTACCAAAATGGAATTGTGATAAATGACAATAAAGTTGATTTCAGACTTACACATTTCTCACTGTCAAACACATAGCACAGGTGCCTCTTGGTCTCAGGTTCAGTACAGATGTAGGTGAAGATCCGTTTGTCTGTTTTATCATCAGCGCAGAAGGACATCCTGTGCAGCTGGCAGTTATGCTGTATCTCCTGAAACAACAGACATTTGTACAGCAGTTCCTACTCTCAGACCTGGAGACCCCACAATGTGGCCAGTTATGTTCTTCTTTGTTTGATTCATGTCTGATTCAACTCTAATTAACAGGCCCGTCCCCTGCTGGTTCAGAGCAGAGAAACCAGAGAAGGGGGTTCCCAGGCTTGCGTTTGTTTTGGGAACACTGTCCAGGCCTGTGCTTTTTACTCATAAGACATCAGACTGATGAGTAAGATGCAAGATGCTTGAAATGATTAATATGTGCAACTATGATCATTTAACGCATACCTTTGTTTTTGGGTCCAGTATTTTCACTCCATATATGGATATTTGCAGCTCGACCTTGGGCAGTTTTTGGCCTTCTGACTTTTTGATATGCCTTTGAAACTGAAGAAACAGAACACCTCCATTACATATAAATGTGTCAACTGAGCAGACAAACACATCCTGCCGCAGCAGAATAGACAGCCTAGGGGTATTTTAAAGGTGTTGTCTACTTGTTTTGGCAATCTGCTTGTGGTTGATTCCATTCTTCCCTCCACCAGTGAAATATGTCATGTGCCACTGGCTGCAACACAAGTCCAAATATATTTTGTGGAATAAAAATGTCTAATGTCTAACAGTCAATAAAAACAGTGGCGTAAATACTGGGAAGGCAGTCACACTGAGGACAATGGCACAGGGGGGGCTCAGCAAGAACAGGCCTCCTAGCATATTTTTTGGGTCCTGTAAACTGATACTTGAGGAATTAGGGATGTAGTCAATTGTCTTGATGTATCGTAGATGTGAGAGCATTACACTTTACAAAATAATTTCCGGATTTTATTAGAGTCTTCTAGAGTATGGTTAGTGATTGTCAATTAATTATTCAAAAGATTAAACCTCAAATAGACAGTTTCTTTAAAGGCCACTAGAGGGCAACGTTAATTCAAGCCACCATATACTATAGTGTATTTGACTGGAGGCCAACATCCACTGTAAAACTGGGTGCTATTTGGAGAAGCAGGCCTTGGCGTAACAAATCAACAATTATATTGGGGTATAAAAAGAAAATGTGAGCATGACTTTCCTTTAAAATGCACATCTTTTGCTTTAAACTAATAAAACCTTAAAACGGTCTTATCTAGGTCTAAATGTTGGATTTCTATTATATAGATAAAGCCCTTCCAGGCAGGCACTACAAATAAACACGTTTTGTCAGATTTGTATTCAATCCCACATATTACGAGAAAACTTCTGTGTGAGGATGTGAAAGGAAGTGTCATTGTTATACAAGCTTTATTAAAGTTTGAGCTGATTTCAATTGCAATTCTTTCTGGTCCTTTGTGTCATTTAAAATACGTCTAATTTAATGGTAAACTGAATAAAGCTGTTAAACTAAGAGACACTAACAGTAGATCCTCTTTTTATCTCTCCTGCTCACACTTCTACCTTTATGTTCTGGCAGCAGCACACATTAGAGCAGAACGTCAGTATGTTAAGCTAAACTGGAAAGTAAACTTGCCAGTTAAAATGCTGCAGATTGACATTTAATTAGCATGAAAGTTACAGCTTCCAGTCCATAAACGTGCATGAGTAAATTAAGAATGTGTAAGCACATTTTTACGGTTCGTAAATTCAGGGAATAATCTTCCACGCACACACACACACACATGCACGCACACACACACACACGCGCGCGCGCACACACACACACACACACATACACACCTTCAGCTTCCTCACGGCTACACGAACAACATCTGTTCCTTTCGGTTGGTCAACTTCTGTGATTCCCAAAAACTAGAAGAGAGCAGAAGCAAACACATTTCAACACTTTTTCACATTTTGATGGTTTATTACTGTTACAGAAAAGCATCACACACATATCTACAACTGGGTCTAACCTTGATCTAAACATCTTCATTAAATGCGGCTTCATTAGGTCCTAACAAGATTAGTGTTATTTATATTACTTATTTCTCACATTATAAACCTGGATGAATTTTATATCTTGTTAAATGTACTGTTGTATTCGTTAGAAATACTCAAATGCATTGTCCTAAAATAGCTGATTAAATCTTAATTCTTGAATATGTTTTGTTGACAAACTAAAATCTCAACTGAAGGTTGATTCTTTTTTATTTTAATATTGTTGTCCATTCCTTCACTGATTATTATTAATCTGACAAAAACACGGAGAGTATGATCGTGTGGTAATGCAAGAGTGAACAGTCACCATAGTTACACTCAGCAGTGCAGAACCTTGTAACTTGCTCTTACAGCTTTCAACACTGAGACCATCATATAAATATAACTGCATACCAAAGAGAAGGTGGCCTGGGGGAACGACTGCACACAGACAGGGGAAACACGGGTGCACACACACACACACACACACACACACACACACACACACACACACACACACACACGGGAAATCCAGGTGCCCAGCATGGAAATAGATGGTGCCTTTAAATCAATAGGAAAGGTGTTTACTCAAATTAGATAAATGGTACACAGTTACTGCTTACAAGCCAGCTGTTACTGGACTTGTATTGAAACATCAATATGAGAGAAATGTTTAAATCTAACACCAGTGCAGTTTCTGGTTTTGTCTGTACCATTTTTTAAACTAGCATCAGCCAGTTACTGTCCATTTGCCAATGCCAGCTGACTAATTATTGAGTTGACTCAATTTGAATGTGGTTACAAATATGGTAAGGTCACAAACTCAAAGCAGTTGAGGACATGTGGCATATATCCAGATTTACATACAACAAGCATTCAAGGCACTCAGGCACTGACTCCACAAGGAAGTAGAAAGGCCTCAGATTAGATCTACCTGAATGTGGTCTGACCATAAACATCAGTGGAAGAGAACCAACAAGGGCTTGTACAAAGCCCTTTGCTTCAATTTGAAAACATTACCTCTAAATAGTGCAGAATCTGTCATTATTTCATTTGAACTTAAGGGTATTGAAAAGAGTTTATCTTGCTTTTGTTGGAGTAACACTGTCCTCTACTGTCCACTAGATTTTGCATTCAGTGGTGACTGTGTTAATACAGCAACTAGATACAGAACGATCACCACTCTGCTTCATCCACCTCTCCCCCAGGTCATTCAAAAAGTATTGGATGCAGCGCCACAATTCCAGAGAACACGGTTCCACTGCTCTACAGCTCAGTGCTGGAGGAATTTATACCCCCTTGCCCACACCTGGCATTAGGCAAGATGCCAATAATTTCAGGTTTATCTGCCCCACAGAGTTCTATTCTATTGTTATTACTTCTCTACAGTGACAAGACATGCTGTGTATGTGCATTTGCACTTAAAGTAGCTGAATGCTACTTTCAGAAGGGGTGTCTACAAACATTTGGACATTTATTGTATACATGAAAAATATTTTCCAGGGTATATCATCACACCAAACTGTACAATAAGACTGCCCAGATCTGAAATCTGATTTTGAGGATGAGCACTTATTATACTGCCCCTTGTCTCTTATAGACAAAAGTGCATCATTTGCTTTCAAAAAGCACCAGATCCACTGGCATTGCATCACTGCTAAGAATGGGACTGCTGGTGTGTTTACTGTTTGCGTATGTGTGTGCCAACCACTTTGTGTCTGACAGGCTTTCCTGGGTCAACAAAACTTCTCTTAAAATAGGACCGAATGCCTGACAAAACTGCAGAGGAAGGAAATGAATGTTCTTTACAAATTATTATGCAGTTCTTATTATGCTTCTTCTTTTTTTTTTAAAGATGAGTGTATATAAATAGAAAACTGTACAGCTGTAAGGGTTAAGAACTGTAGGTCAGATTGATTTTGCTGATGGGAGTGATTAAGGGGAGGGAAGTATGCTTGATCTGGCCATTAGAACTCCCTGAACATTTACAGCTGTTCTAACTTTAATGACATCTATCGTTATAGCTGACAACATTCATAAATCCACCCCATACAACACACCTCCCCACACACACACACACACACACACACACACACACACACACACACACACACACACACACACACACACACACACACACACACAATCAATCTCAATCTCTCTCTCTCTCTCTCTCTCTCTCTCTCTCTCTCTCACACACACACACACACACACACACACACACACACACACACACATAAACAGTAAACACACACACACGTACATGATCAAATTATTCCAACTTCTAAAAATTTATCTGCACATTCTCAAAGACCAGTGAAGCTGAAATCAATTGCCACCTTCAGATCAATGCTTCCCTTTGCACTGATGCATTTTCACGTCCCTGGTGTGCACTGTCGAGTTCTCTGGATACAGTGCTTCACAAAAAGCAGTAAAATAGAGGGATGGATTGCTGGTGAGGGTGTTCTGCTGATAAAAAAAAAAACCCTGTTCCATGCTCACAACACTGAGTCTAGCCCGTAGATTGAATCTCTCAGGTTGGTATATTAAAGTGCGACAGTTATGAGAGTTTCATCAGTCTGAATCTGATGCCTTGCCATGAATGAGCCACACTCTCCATCACAGAGAACAGGCCCATAGAAAAGCACTGTACCTTAGCACTGTATGCTACATGATGCTTCACCAGGGCCTCAGGGTTGTGCATGCTTGGTTTCTCTGCAAAACAGATCAAATGAGAAAGTCATTAATTCAAGAAGAAATTCGTGTCAAGTGTGCGAGTTTATACTAAACCCCCCTTGTTGCACTAAGACAACAACACTGGACAGATCAACACACCAGGAGCATGTTCTTTGACCAGACTCTGTCCACACTTGTCACTTAAAAGCGTAACCATGAGGCCGACACTACAGGTGTGAAGTCCAGGATGACCACTCACAAACAGTTTCTAAAAACAAGCTGCCCCTTACCATCACTCTGGCTGAGTGACCTCTGGCAATTCACCACACACATGTGTACACCATAACATAACTCAGAACTCTGACCAAAACACATACACACCATAATGGATCTAAACTGGATACTCACTGTATAGATACAGTATATATTTTTGCTGCCCCTCTGTTGCAGTAATGCAAAAGGCACTGACACTGACTCTTTGCACAATACAGCACATTGTACAGAATTTCATTGTACTGTGTATACGTCCATTTACTCTGCATATCACACTCTTCAATATTGAATAATTATTTTTAAATGAATTTTTAAACCCCATTTCTCATTATGGTTATCCAGCTCTGGGAGACTGTGAACAGTCTCGAGAAATGTAGGGGTCGTACAACGTGACAATGCAATAGGTTCTCGCAATCCTGTAGCAACTCTATCAGAAAGTATGAAGGTCTTCTGAAAACCCCAAAGCAGCAAACCACGTAATACTGCCATAATCTTCCAGCAATTAAGCATGGGTGTGCATACACATGCACAAAGTATGAGAGAGAGGGGAGGACAGAGAGATAAAGAGAAAAAGAACCAAGCCAAGATCCACAGTAAAAACGAACAACTCACATCTCCACTCCAGATAATGGTATCTGATCATGTAAAAAGCCTTTCTTTTAAACTTGAATGTGGACAAGATCCATCTCTGACATCCTCCAAATTGTGGACGGAGGGATCCAATCGTAACACCGAATGTGTTTAAGCACCAAAAAATGCATGTAAACAGGCTTTAGAACACAAACTGCCCATTCTGTTTATTTTCATAGATTTTAATTCACTTCAGCTTTAATTTCCCTTAATGAACAATGTACTCTCTTTTAGGGTAAATAAATAAATAAATAAATAAATAAATAAATAAATAAATAAATAAATGGGGGGGGGGGGGTTTAAATTACTTTGAAGGAAGGGTTATGGTGTTTTCAAAGTATGTTATTAGGCAACTCCAGGTCTCAGAAAATAATTTAGCTGTTCCCCTTAAAGTCTATTTAAGCTTTTCTAACAATGAGAACATCTCACTGAGTCATACCGGTGCTTTTGTTGGGTCAGGCTCATTTCTATCTTATATATAGATCTGGCCCTTGGACATTAACAGGCTTGATCATTCTGTTATATCACAGAAGCCTACTAAGTGATGGGGGGAGGGAAATGTCCACCCAGAGAGAGAGCCAAACGAATTGTGCACTTTTAGATTCCAAGCCACAAAAGGCTGTGAAATGAGCTTATATCATGCCTATGGTGTAGCCTACACTTAGACAGCTGGGCCACTCAGCAGCCCATTCATTTGTGTTAAAATATCTACATTATATGAGCATTCCATTGAGAATCTCACTCAAAATAAATTTTACTACTTTTATGTATGTTAGTTTTTACTTCTGCTGTACTGCCTCTGTTTAAGAAATATATTTTGTTGAGGCAGTGATGATAAGCAAGAAATATAGCTTAGACTGACATTTCCTCTGCAAACCACCATATGTCTGCAACACTACACGTGATATTGACAGTAGCACCAAGTATTCTTGGTTACAGGAAGTGGAGAACTGTGCAGAAAGTTGCTCAGCAGATCCTAACACATGACTTAAAGTCATGATTTCACATTAATCCCCTGACATAAGCAAGTACAGCTCACACTGAGATTTTTTGCTTTACTTTTTTGCTGTGAGGTTGATATTCTTTACCTTGGTCTAGTGAACTTTATTCAACCACCAAGACGAAACTCTGTCCAGGGCAACCAAGATTTTAAGAGCTAAGAACTTGTTTTGATTTATAAAGTGATTCATGAAGTGATCTGACTAGCCTGATGTTTTGGAGATGACCCAGCTGTTTAACACAGTTTGGTTTTTTTTGTAAAAATTATTAAAAAAAATGTTAATACTTCACTACATCAGCTTTAAGAACTGATTGCATGTAGATCCCACACCTTGTATGTTCATACCACCCCAGATGCCATTGTGAACTGGTAATCAATGTAATTCATTTCACCTGTGAGTGGTTTTAAGGTTGTAGCAGAAGTTATGTGTTGTTATGGACTATACATGACCATTTCCTGCAATTGCCATGACTTCTACTTTGCTTGATAAAACATTTACAGGAGAAGATAAAAATGTTTTAACTTGTGATGTAAATGAATGATTCAGAGTTATTTTGGAACATTTCTATTGTTTGGTTCATCATGAAACATTCCTACCCTGTTAGGGACATTTGATGTGTTCAAATGATACAGTTTGTTTGACACATACTGGAGGTACTTGTGCACATAATGTGCAAGCAAGTGAGTAAAAAGTCTTGTGTAAGCCATCTAATTCTCTGTTGCCCTCTATCCTCCATCGAAAAGGAAAAAAACAAGCTTTGATAAATGGGAAGGGGGTGTCCGTCTCAATGGTCAGCAGAATGACCTGACACCATTTACACCTTAGTCAGCAGGCTCAGCTGAGAGAGAGACAGAGAGAGAGAGAGAGAGAGAGAGAGAGAGAGAGAGAGAGAGAGAGACAGCAGCACTGTCCAAAACAGGCTCTTTGTAAAATTAGGTCTCAGTTGGTGCAAGTCTTGTTTATTTGACACCTCCATCAAACAGCCAATACGAGCTCATCCACTGACACTTCGGCTGTCACACACACTTTGTGTTACTAAAAGGTCCCATCCTCCTCCAGAACATTGCAATTCACGCAGGACAGTTACTTCGATTGACAGCACTGCTGTGTGGAAAACCTCACACTGAGACAACAACAGTGACGACAAAGTAAAACACCTTAGAACCTCTAAATGTGTTTATCTTGCTATAGTTGAATAATGAAAGTACGGTACAGTGAGAAACAGTGATCATCAAACAGTCAAAATAATATCTGGCATAACCCGAAAATGGGCCAATTTCAAACCACTTGACTCAAAGACTTTCCTAATTGTCATAATTACACCCCAGAATTTACCTACACCCACCCTACAGCCAACAACCAGACGTCCCAAACTCTATTTATGGTAATATGGGTTGCTACAGCTGTGGGCATATGTAGGCAGTAGAACTGTGAGCAATAGATGTTGGGCAATACATGGAACATCATCATCTGCTGCCTGACTAATATTGGTTCGTGTCCATTTGTGGTTGGGTGCTACTACCAATTTCCACGCTCCCTAACATTTTCCATGAACCTTCCTCACCCTTTTTCCTTCTGCTTCTCTTTCTACCTCTTTCTCATGTATTGAGATGCCCTGTCCTGACTGATCTACCTGCCCCAGCCTCTCACTACCCCCCTGTTCTCTCTCTCTCTCTCTGTAAATTTTATTCACACATAGTTTCATTATTGTTTTTGAAAATGTTTGTAATTCAGGTCTGAAAAGGTTTAAAAAAAATGAAATAATTAGTCAAATACACACATTCTTCTGATAGGCTGCTAAAGTGGAGACTGTCCAAACAAAAGGTGATGTAAAGTCAGTGTGAAATCCCAGATATTTTACACAATTTAGATATCCTGGTTTTCCCCTACTTGGATCATCACCTTATTGTGGTGGAGGGGTTTGCATGCCTGAGTGACCTTAGGAGCTATGTTGTCAGGGGTGTTAGCCCATGGTAGGGTCTCCCAGGGCAAATTGGTCCCAAGTGACAGGCCAGACAAAGAGTAATCCAGTAAGCCTTCATGATCAGCCAGAACAGGATTAAGTTTCCTTTGCATGGAATAGGGTCACAGGAGCCTCAGTGTGCTGAGTGTGCTCAGTATAGTTTATTGAACTCCATGTTTGAACACAGGGTGTCCATAAATGCACTTGGCATCAGGATACCCTAGGCTACAATTTGATGATTTGATGGTATCATCAGAATTGCAGCCATGTGTTTTGGACACTCCGGTGAAGAGAGGAGCTGAGCTGTCAACTGATCACCACCTTGTGATGAGTTGGATCAGGTGGCGGGCAAGGTCCGAGGAGAAGATTCTGGCAAAAAGTCAAGTTCAGGAGTGGAAAGCAATTCTCGACCAACACTGTATATGGTGGGGATGGGGGCTGCCGACCTCAATTATGGACATCATCTGACAGAGGAAGGAATACTTTGAGGATCTTCTCAATCCAACCACCACATCTCCCATATAGGAAGCAGAGCTTGGGGACTCATCCATTGCACAGGGTGAGGTCACTGGGGTAGTTAGAAAACTCCTTGGTGGCAGGGCAGCTGGAAGAATTTGCAGTAATTCTGATTCTAAATCCCCCCACAGGTGCTGGAATAGGTGGCTGGGGAGAAGGAGATCTGGGCCTCTTTGCTTAGGCTACTGCCCCCGTAACCCGGACCACAAATAAATGGCAGATAATGGATGGATGGATTTTTTGATAATTCAGATAGAACTTCATACTGTTTCACACATAGACAAGTCTGTCTGAGATTACTTCATGACTGGACAGGGTGTCAAGTGAAGCAAGTGTGTGATGACTGAGAAATGTATTGTGTGTGATGATAATTCCTGTCAATTGGCCTGTCAAAAAAAAAAAACGTTAGCCTTGTAGCTCCAGAGCAAAACTAGAAAAGACTTTACACTTTAAACAGGTCTTGGTGGATCTGATTATGGAAAATTGTGTACAGCTGTATTTTTAACCATTCCTTTAAATCTGCCATAATATATTTATACTTATATATTTATATACTGAATATTGCTTGCTACACTATTAGTGCTCAGAAACAACACAGGTTCATTTCAGGTAGCACCAGTTTCCAGGTTTGCTCTCAGAAACTATTTACGAATCATGGGGAGAAGTGTCCATTTTTAGCCTCTGTGTTGATGTGAGAAAGGTTACAGCACTACTGGGTTCTTCCTCTTGCTCTCTCTTCAAAGGGCCTGAGAGGAAAAGGTCAGGCCATTATGTCCAGCCTCATTACCTGTCTAGATAGCACTCTAATCATACCTGACCACAGAGCAAAATGCTTCATGTGGAACAGGTCATTGAGCAGGCTATGGGTATGAGGAGTTAAAAAAGCACCTTCAGTGATTAGCAATAGGTTTCTAAGCTATGACAACCTGGAAGTGCTGTTTAACTCTTACTCAGGCAACAGTGCTGAATCATGTACAGTAGGTAGGCCAGAGAAAATAATGTGTAATGTTTGGACAATTCTGGTTCACAGATTGAGCCCATCAGGCACGATTTCACATCAGTTTTTAATGTGAAGCTCTAGATAAATTGCTTCATTAACAGCAGAAAACACTGAAAAGAAACTGACATAGATTATATGATTCAAGGCATAAATTCTGCTAATCCAATAAGAAAGGAATTTGTGTCTCATGCCATTAACAGACTTCTGGAAGGGCAATCAAACTGCCGTTTGCAGGAAGGATGGAAGACCTTTAATTAATTACTCATTAAACAGAAGATCACAATTCAGTTACCTTCAATAAACCTGAGGGGGGTGATGTAGAGATTAATAGTAGTTTCTCAATATACCCCATTATGAAAGTGCCAATTATTCAACCCCGTTAGGACTCCCCCGACACTAGGAGCACATTTGAAGCCAGCCACCACCTCTTGCATCACTGCTTGGCAACCAACATGCTTGGAGGTAAATGCCAGGTCCCCAACTTTGATACAAAAACAGAATCGCTCTGAGAGTGCACCATATATTCACTCACAGAGCGCAAGGTCAATTTTGCTCTTTCAGACTCGGGATTAAAACCTGCGTCCAACACATTAGACTGCTGAGGCACTCTGAGTCCTAATATACTTTTTCTGACATCTGATACATTAGAACCCAGCAATGGATTGGTGCCCTGTCAAGGAGGTATTCCTGCCTTGAGCCCAATGATTGCAGGCAAGCTCTGAATTCAATGCAGCCCTTACCGGAATGAAGCATAAAAGGTGATGGATAGATGGATGATTGGACAGAATGAAAAAAAACGACCTGCTTAAAGGTAAATAACAAACATTTTTGCTGAGAAACTTAAATCCATTAAGTTTTTTTTAATTGATTCTTCACACTAATATCTCATTTACAGAAATGGTTGTCAACAGAAAGTCAGATTTCACACACTGCTGCACTCAATCCAATTTTAGTAGTTCTGACAATAATCATGATATATACTCAAAAAAATCTAGTACATTTAAAAGGTTAATTCATGTCCAAAAGATCCTATTATATTCATTACATGTAAAGAAAAAAAATTCAAGCATTTTACTTTTATCAGTCAGTCATTATACCATCCACTTGTTCCTGAATAGGGTCACGGCTGATCCAGAGCCCACCCGGAGGAAACCCGCATGGAGGAAACCCATTCACAGACAGTGACCTGAGTGGGAATCGAATCCACAACCCCAGGTTCCTGGAGCTGTGTGATACACGCACAACCTGCAGCATTACTGTGCCATTCCATTTAACTTACTTCATTTCAAATTTGTGCAAATTATTAATCAAATGGTATCTATTAGAACAAAAAAAAAATGAAAATATGACATTTTAAATATAATAAAATACCATTCCGTATTATATTATGGACAAAAACCTTTTCACAATATTCTAATTTTATTCAGATGCATTTGACCATATCATGATATATACCACCACACTGTTAGTCCTAACATTAAGGGAGTATTGTATATTACAGTATATATACTGAAGGGCAGTATTTATATCTTTCCACTTAGAAGATTGAATTCAATATCAATTCATAAATAACACAAAATTAATTGGCTATTTTTTCTTTAGTTGACTCAAACTATTTAATATAAAAGTGAAGTTCCCTCAGTGAATAACAGCATTAAAATGTCTTGCAACTCAGTGAAGGTCACTAAAAGTGAAGAACTTGCCATTCTTGGGAAACTTTGTCAAGGTGCTGTTATCTCCTTCCAAATAAGAGTCCATGGAAGAGAGAGCACTTTTATCCAGAAAGAGAGAGACAGACAGAGAGCGAAAAAGAGAGAGCGAGAGAGAGACAGGCAGACTGGTCTTAACAAAGCTTTCCCGCCAACCAGCAAATCCCAGCAGTGCCCATGAAATATTCAAACCCACCTACAGGAGCGGCTGCGACTAGAGATAAACTCCACCAAATGTGGGCTGTGACCAAATAGGCAGGTCCGGAGGCCGTCAAGTCATTGCCATTAATAAAACATCAGCCTCTGAGACAGCCTTTCTGCAGGAAGCAGGTTCATAACCAACAAGAACTGGGGCACCTTAGATTCCAGACACCAACATGTCATATTTATCACCTTTAATTGGTCCAAGGGTGTGGAAAGAATTGAGAAAGAGGGCTGGAGATGAGGCTTTGAAAAGCAGACATGTGGAATTCGACAATAATGTAGTTGAATCTGCCTCCAGGAACAGTATAGAAATGAACAGTTGTGGGAAATTTCAGGAGAGGGACATTTTCAATCAAGAAAACTATTTAGGCCAAGTTATTTTATTCTATATCAACAATATCTAAAGAAATTAGATTGTCCCACTAA
This sequence comes from Acestrorhynchus altus, assembly GCA_034509495.1. Lineage (NCBI taxonomy): Eukaryota > Metazoa > Chordata > Actinopteri > Characiformes > Acestrorhynchidae > Acestrorhynchus > Acestrorhynchus altus. Next base: position 20,911,270 of record CM067504.1, on the reverse strand, counting down.
CGAGTCGCCTTCCGATGCTTCTATGCACCACATACATGCTACACATACAGTGGGCAAAATAAATACTTATTGATACACTGCTGATTTCACAAGTTTACCCACCTACAAAGAAAGGAGAGGTCTGTAACTTTTTATTGTAGGTACACTTCAACTGTGAGAGACAGAATAAAAAAAATGTGAAATTAATAAAATTAATTAATTTTATTGCATGAAATATGTATTTTATACAACAGAAAAACAGAACTTAATGTTTGGTACAGAAACTTTGAGGTCAGACATTTCCTGTAGTTATTGAGCAAGTTTGCATACACTGCAGCAGGGATTTTGGCCCATTCCTCCATACAGATCTTCTCCATATCTTTCAGGTTTTGCCACTGTCGCAGGGCAACATTGAGTTTCAACTCCCTCCAAAGAATTTCTATTGTGTTCAGGTCTGGAGACTGGCAAGGCCAAACCAAGACCTTGAAATGCTTCTTATGGAGCCACTCCTTAGTTGCCCTGTCTGTGTGTTTCAGGTCACTGCCATGCTGGTAGACCCAGCCACGACCCATCTTCAATGCTCCTACTGAGGTTGTTGGCCAAAATCTCATGATACATGGCCCATCTTGTCCTCTCCCCTAGTGTAATTCTGGGATAATTCCTGAGCTTTTGCATAATCATCCTTACCCAATGAGGAGACATCTTGCATGGAGCCTCAGACCAAGGAAGATTGACAGTCATTTTGTGTTTCTTTCATTTTCTAATCACCAACAGTTGTTGCCTTCTCACCAAGCTGGTTGCCTTTTGTCCTGTAGCCCATCCCAGCCTTGTGCAGGTTTATAATTTTATCCCTGGTGTATGATTGAGTGTGTGGACGGGTGTCTTTTATACAGAAAACGTGTTCAGAAAGGTCCAATTAATACATGTAATGAGTGCAGAGTATGAGGCATTCTTAAACTAACAGGTCTGTAAGAGCCAGAATTCCTCCCAGTTGGTAGGTGATCAAATACATATTTTATGCAATAGAATGCAAATGAATTGTTCAAAAATCATACAATGTGATTTTCTGGATTTTTCTAGACTCACAGTTGAAGTGTACCTTTGATAAAAATTCTTTGTAGGTGGGAAAACCTACAAATACTAATTTTCCCCACTGTATGTAAAAATACACCTATCAGGGTATATATACATGTATATACACAACCATAACATTATGACCACCGCCTTGTTTCAACTCTCTTTGTCCAATATCGGCTCCACTATACATACCTCACAGGACCACCGACCACCACAGAGCAGGTATTATGTGGGTGGTGGATCTTTCTCAACATTGCAGTGAAACTGACATGGTGGTGCTGTGGTAGTGTGTGTAGTGCTGGTATGAGTGGATCAGACAGCAGTGCTGCTCAAGTCAGAAACTGCACAATGTGTGCTTGACATTCTCTAGTCCTTCATCAGTGCTCACAAGACACTGCCCACCACCCACTGTTAGCTGAAAATGTTTGGTTGGTGGACTCTTCACAGCCCATCAGTGACACTAAGGGGTTTAAACACTCAACCTAATTTGTTTTCTCTGTCTTTAGAATATGTAGTCAGCACAGTGTTCCCAACACCCAGAGTTTTCTACTTATTTTAATCGCAACTCTGCAATTCTGTCAGTGGAAATGCAAAATCAACAAGGTGGGCAGAACCTCCTGGCCTGTGAAACTGAGGGATAAACGACAAGTAGATGTAATTGGCAGCATAGCTATTGGCGTAGCTATTGGCAGCTGATGGTGTGGTGCTGTCTGCTCTCGTACCCTTCCTCCTGTTGAAGGCTCTGTTCATCATGAAGGTGGATGGGTCACACTGGTCTGAGTAGGATGCACCTGAGAAACAGAAAGAGAGAGAGAGAGAGAGTGAGAGAGAGAGAGAGAGAGTGAGAGAGAGAGAGAGAGATTAGTTGAATATTGATATTGATGCATTTCAGCATAAACGTCACTGATTACATGGATGAACTGCAGCAGCCCTATAAATGAGCCATTGTTAGTTTGGTAGAAAAAGCCACGAGGGCACAGGGCCTTCCCAAACATTCGCTCTTACATAAGTGGTACAGAATGCTAACAAGGGGGTAATGATGTGTCTATGAAGGTACTTTATACAACTCCAATTCCAATGAAGTTGGGAAATTGTGTAAAACATAAATAAAAACAGAATATGATGATGTGCTAATCCTTTTCAACCTATATTTTGTTTTTATTATTATTATACATTTTATTTATAATAATAATATTTATATATATTATTATATATTTTATTTTTTTTGCAAATGTTCACTCATTTTGATGACTGCAACACATTTCAAAAAAGTTTAGACAGAGGCAACAAAACTGGGAAAATTGAGCAATGCTCAAAAACACCTGCATTCCACAGGTGAACAGGTTAAATGGAAACATATGAGTGTCATTACTGGGTATAAAGGGAGCATCCCCGAAAGGCTCAGTCATTCACAAGCAAGGATGGGGTGAGAAAGGCTTCTCTCAATGAGCAATTGCAAAGAATTTAAGGATTTCATCAGCTACAGTCCATAATATCATCAAAAGATTCAGAGAATCTGGAGAAACCTCTGCAAGTAAGAGGCAAAACCAACAATGAATGCCTGTGAATCCCTCAGATGGCAATGCATTAAAAACCGACATCATTTTGTAATGGATATTACCACATGGGCTCAGGAACCCTTCAGAAAACCATTGTCAGTGAACACAGTTTGTCGCTCCATCTACAAGTGTAAGTAGAAACTCTACCATGCAAAGTGAAATCCATATATCAACAACACCCAGAAACGTCTCTAGCTTCTATGGGCCCGAGCTCATCTGAGATCGACTAACGCAAAGTGGAAATGTGTCCTGTGGTCTGACGAGTCCACATTTCAAATGGAAAAGGACTGTCTGGTTGTTTTCAGTGCAATGTTCATAAGCCAGCATCTCTGATGGTATGGGGGTGTGTTAGTGCCCATGGCATACGTAACTTACATTTCTGTGAAGGCACCGTTAATGCTGAAAGGTACATACAGCTTTTGCAGCAACATACAGTCATGGCCAAAAGTGTTGGCACCCCTGAATTTTCTCCAGAAAATGTAAAAAGTATTACTCTCATAATTTTTTTGCAATTACACACATTTTGTTATATTTAAACACAATGTTTAATTCCTTTGTGTGTATTGGAACAACACAAAAAAAACAGAGGAAAAAAAGGCAAATTTGAACATTCAAACTCACCTGTGATAAGTAACAGGTGTGGGCAATTTAAAAATCACACCTGAAACCGGATTAAAAAGGAAAGAAGTTGACTCAACCTTTGCATTGTGTGTCTGTGTGTGCCACACTAAGCATGGAAAACAGAAAGAGGAGAAGAGAACTGTCTGAGGGCTTGACAACCAAAATTGTGGAAAAATATCAACAATCTCAAGGTTACAAGTCCATGTTCAGAGATCTTGATGTTCCTTTGTCCACAGTGCGCAACATAATCAAGAAGTTTACAACCCTTGGCACTGTAGCTAATCTCCATGGACGTGGACGAAGGAGAAAAGTTGATCAAAGGTTGCAGCGCAGGATAGTCTGGATGGTGGATAAGCAGCCCCAAGCAAGTTCCAAAGAAATTCAAGCTGTCCTGCCAGCGCAGGGTGCATCAGTGTCAGCTCCAACTATCCGTCGACATTTGAATTAAATGAAACGCTATGGCAGGAGACCCAGGAGGACCCCACTGCTGTCACAGAGACATAAAAAAGCTAGAGTGCAGTTTGCCAAAATGCATGTAAGTAAGCCAAAATCCTTCTGGGAAAACATCTTGTGGAAAGATGAGACCAAGATAGAGCTTTTTGATAAAGTACATCATTCTACTGTTTACCGAAAATGGAATGAGGCCTACAAAGAAAAGAACACAGTACCTATAGTCAAATATGGTGGAGGTTTAAAGATGTTTTGGGGTTGTTTTGCTGCGTCTGGGACTGGGTGCCTTGACTGTGTGCAAGGCATCATGAAATCTGAAGATTACCAAAGGATTTTGGGTCGCAGTGTCAGAAAGCTGGGTTTGCATCCTAGGTCATGGGTCTTCCAGCAGTACAATGACCCCAAACATACTTCAAAAAGCACCCAGAAATGGATGTAAACAAAGCGCTGGAGAGTTCTAAAGTGGCCAGCAATGAGTCCGGATCTAAATCCCATTGAACACCTGTGGAGAGATCATAAAATTGCTGTTGGGAGAAGGCACCCTTCAAATATGAGAGACTTGGAGCAGTTTGCAAAAGAAGAGTGGTGCAAAATTCCAGTTGAGAGATGTAAGAAGCTTGTTGATGGTTCTAGGAAGTGATTGATGTCAGTTATTTTTTCCAAAGGTTGTGCAACCAAATATTAAGTTGAGGGTGCCAATAATTTTGTCCAGCCCATAATCTTTGTGTAAAATTATGTCAAATTAGCCTTTTTTTCCCTCAGTTTTTTGTGTTGTTCCAAAATAAACATGTGTATAACAAAATGTGTAATTGCAAAAATTTTCTGGGAGAAATACTTCATTTTCTGGAGAAAATTCAGGGGTGCCAACACTTTTGGCCAAGACTGTATGCTGCCATACAAGCAACATCTTTTTCAGGGATGTTGCTTATTTCTGCACAACAGCGTGGCTTCATAGTAAAAGAGTGTGGGTACTAGACTGGCCTGTCTGCAGTCCAGACCTGTCTCCCATTGAAAATGTGTGGCACTTTATGACGTGCAAAATATGAAAATGGAGACCCTGGACTGTTGAGCAACTGAAGTTGTGTGGAAAGAATTCCACCTATGAAGCTTCAACAGTTAGTGTCCTCAGTTCCCAAACACTTATTGAGTTAAAAGGAAAGGTGATGCAACACAGTGGTAAACATGCCCCTCTTCCAACTTTTTTGGGAATATGTTGCAGGCATCAAATTCAAACATTAAATATCTTCTTGTCTTTATAGTGTATTAAATTGAATATATATATATATATATATATATATATATATATATATATATATATATATATATATATATATACACACATAAAATGAATGATGGCTGTGAAGATGGATCAGGTCCAGTGGCATAAGATCTGATGACCTCAACACCACAAAGATCTTCAATGAACATTAATAGAATGTAATTTGCTTGTTTACTTGCTTTTGTCTCAACCAAGCTGGATCTTGAATGCAAGCTGCAAGTATATCAGTAAGCTGTTACGTAGTGTTATAAATCCAACAGCAGACATTAGCAGGTCTGGTCACAACACACCATAAGCACCAGAGTGACTGCCCCGTCTGCACTGCCAGCAGTTATGCCACTACTATGGACAAAATGTGAAAAAGCCTCCCTAATGCGATTTGGCCTTCATCAAGGTAGGTCTATTGAGCACACAACAATGCAGATCCAGATCAAAGCCTTGTTGAGAAATCAACAATTCATTGTAAAAGTGGAAGCCATAGTGAACCAAAGCCATGCAGCACCACAAGGCAATCTTCCACCATCCGCTGCTATTATCTTAAACAGTAGGCCACTTACAACTGACGTCTCTCTAACACACCAAACACACAGCTCAGCCCTGGCTCCCCGCCACTCTGAACACAATGCTTCTTTGTTTTCAAGGCTGCTTTCAGCTTTTCAGTCGGGGCGTGTGCTGCAAAGTCGGCAAAGCAGTAAACAATTTGCTCCAATGTTGCCTGCCTGGAGCTTTTTCACCGACGAGTTGCATTTGAAATGAAGCTTCTGGAAAGTTCTTCCAGTGGTGCCACACATTTCAGCATAGGCCCAGAAGGTAAAATGAGGGAAAGTTGCAGGCATCAAGCAGCTTTTGCTAAAAGTATAGCCAGCTGAGCCACGTGTCGGCAACACAGCAGGGGGAAAACGGCTCTTCCTCTTGTCATGGCTCAATCTAGTTGCAGCTGTTGGCTTCTGACTGAAGAGCAAGGCAGAAGGAAAGAGTGCTCTCTGGGCCACTGGTGCATGCCTCAGAACATTTCATCTTACAGCTCCGCTACAGTCTGCCAGCCAGCGAGGCAGCAGGGAGGCTAAGAAGCCTTGATTGAGGGAAAGGAGTGAGGAGAGAGCTTCTGTCTATGAAATATAAAGTATATGAAGTATTTTTATTACTTCATTTTTTAGCATGGCTTCAGACACTCATTTTTGATAGTTCACACATTTCACACACAATCAAATGTATACAGTATCAGTGCTCAGCCACATTACAGGGAAGTGTTTATGAACAGTATTGTGGACATGTGGGACATCTCAGACCTGGAGGCACAGCACACAGGAACGCATTAGCTTAATCTTAATAAGGTCAGTGAGTTAGGATTTATCACACTAGACTTAGCATATGCCACCTACAGCTTATAATGGCATGTACAACCAATGTTCCTTGTGGCGACACCCAGAAAGCAAAAGGGCAAGAAATGAGATGCCCTTTCAAAAGTTCAGAGATTCAGAAATCATAAAAAGACAGGCATAGAACCTCAGCACAGCACTGATTTAAGAGCCAAACCCATTCTCATTTCTAAGGAAAGGAAGCAATTCAAAGGGTCATTAAGTGTGTTTACAATACTGCCTTTCCTTGGCATGGAATGGGGTTGAAAACAATTCATAAATCAAAATGGCAGATTACACTGATCAGCCATAACATTAATACCATTCCCTTGTTTCATTGTACCTTTTTTTAATCAGCTCCAAATAAGAGCACTCTGTGGTTCCATAATTAATTTGATTGTAGTAGACAACCACACCACATATTATTATTACAACAACTGATTTTTTACACTACTCCTCCTACACGTTTCTTGAGATATCGACACAGTTATCTCTTCTTGTCTTGATCTGTAATAGTGTGATTGTACATCCTTTGGGTAAGTTCCATAGTGTTCATACAGTAAGCATTCAAAAATATATATTATGACCAAAACACTTCCAGAAGACTGCACAGAAACGTGTCTGTAAACACATGAGCGTCACCCCATCTCTCTATTGCTCTCCAATACTGTACAGCAGAAGCTGTAGCACCCACAAGTTTACCAAAAGTTTGTGGACACAGCTCTGTTATCCAAATGTGTTTACAATCCACCATTTAGCCTTTTCTGTGGAGTCCACTATTCAGAGAAAAGTACTAGCATCAATCATAGCAAACCTCACGTAGCTGTTCAGTCTATTTTAATTTCAAGTCTATTGCAACTACCTTCTAGCTGTGCTTCAAATGCATACCATCAGGTCCTTTCAACAGCTCATCTTCAATGTTCCTGAGTTTGTCACCGGTTTCAAGTAGCTTTTTCTAGCCTCTACAAACTAGCTCAGTATATTTTCCGAGTGAACAGCAAAGCACTTTTGTAAGTTGCTCTGAATAAGAGCATCTGCCAAATGCTGTGGAAGTAAATGTAAACATCTTCTCAACCACCTAAAGACCACTTACTACAACCAAAGCCACCACAACACTAACACTCTAGCAACCACTTAGCTACACCTTAAGGAACAACTGTTACCATAACAACCTTGTGCCAACACCAATGCATTAACATTGCAACTACTTAGCAAGGAGTTAGCAACCATAAGCAACACCTTAGCGACCTCATGTCATGAGCATTTATTGGTCTTGACTCCACAGGACCACCATAAAGCAAATATGTGGGTGCTGGGTCATTTTCAATACTTCAGTGACAATGACATGGTGGTTGTGTGGTAGAGTGTGTTGAGGTGGTATTTATGTTATGGTGTATATACAAATAGAGGAAAAGAGAAAGAAAAAAATCCACCACTTTTAGTCTCACAGGGTGTGGTCTTCCAGTAACAGTCATTCTAAGGGAATTGCAAATAATTACAGGCCTGTCCTGTATTGCATAATGCTCATTTGTCTACCATGCAACAAAAGGAAGACTGTGCATGACAACAGCAAGGAGGAAGTCACTTTTTCCAAAAAGAACACTGCTGTCTTCATGAAATATGTTGTAGGCCACACTGATAGGCCAGACGCTTGTTGCTCTGTGTACAGATTTAAATTTACGGCATTTAACAAGGTTATTCATATTAGAGGTGTAGTGTTAGTCTTGCCCAAGGTGTAGCACAGCTCTGTCCAGACTGGGAATCAAACCCCAGGTTCCCACATGGTGTGGTGGCGCACTGTTGGTGTTATCTTTTGTGCCACACTAACCACTAAATCAACCACTGTATTTCACCAGAAGACATAGAACAACTATTAAGCATGACGGTGACAGTATCATGGTTTGCGGTTGTTTCAATCAATTAATTTTGGATCCGACCAGCAAATTCTATAGGAAAATATCAGGATATCTGTCAGTGAACTGAAGCTTATCCCACTGAAACTTTACACACTCTAAAGCGGATTTAGTGGACTCCCTGGTTTAACACCCCCTCTACAACTGTAAAAGTGCTTGTTAGTGGGCTGATTAGTTGAATCAGGTGTGCTGGGAGCAGGAAACACAGGAAATTGTGCCTCTAGGACCAAGGTTCTGAAAACACAGATCGAAAGCAAGAGATGTTTCTGAAACATTTTCGGGAAATGACCAAGTCAAAGTCCATTCAAACCCTATAGAAATGCAGCAGAAATCCAGTTCATGCAATCATGGCCATCAGCATCAGTGAGAGTCGACGGAATGGGCCCAAGTTCCTCCAACCTCTTTTACAGGACTGATCCCTGGAAATGTTTGCTTGAAGTTTTGAAATTTGGATCATTTCGGTTAATTAACTAATAAACTATAATGTTTTGGGTTTTCTTTCTAGTATTAACACTTTAAGTAGTGATTGCCTTTCAGCACAAATTTATGCACAAACAGAAAATTGTTCGTAAACCACTGCATTTAATGAGTTGTAATCATAGCTTTTCACAGTATAAACTGAACATCTGGTAGGATAGCAATCCTGCCTGAAACAAAGAGGCTCAACAGAGAACTGTGGTGTAGGTACAAAAGGTTATTAGTTGCAAACAAGTGTAGACTGGACTGCATTACCAAGACTCCAGAAACAATAAGGCCTATGCTGTTATTAAAAATGTTACCCTGATACATGGCCACAGAACGCATCAACCTCTTACACATTTTTGAATTATTAACAAGCTGGAATCAACATCCTTCTCAACCCTGACAAACCAAGCTGTCACGCTCACTGTGACAGACCTACCTAGATCTCATTAATATCTTATAAACAACCTTCTGCTACTCCATGTTAACTCCCTGTTTTTGCACTGGGTGATTTTCAGTGCTGTTTTCATTACACTGATTCTCTCTGCAATATTGAACTGCAGAAGTATACAGCAGATTTAACACACATGTTCTATTCATGCTCTTAATGCATATAGCATAAATGCACCGTATATGAGTGGTATCATAAATGCCTGTAACAACAGAGTATGTAACAAACCCACCAGGATTAAAACAAACACATTCTAACAAATACACCATGAATTCATTGTTGGGGATTGAAAATAATTTTGCAGAAGTATATTTAAGTGGTATATTTAATGTAGATAATGTGTGGTATTTCCTAAACATACTTTAAAGTTTCATACCTTTAAAGTATCTGTCAAAAGAATTGAGAAAATGTATCATATATACGCACCTCGTTCCAATTGTTAAACATGGGGGTAACAGTATTATGGTTTATGCTGCTTATACTGTTGTGCCTATGAATTATGGATTAGACCAAAAAATATATAAATGCTAAAGTCTATGTATTTTAGTAGCATTCTGTCATCACTAATTAGACATTAAGTACACTTCTGAACCAAGAATGTACAAAAGGACAGAATCATGATTTAAATAATTTTTTGTATTTAGTGTTTTGTATTTTGCAAAAACTGGTTGGTATTTTAGTGTGAAGCAAGGACCGGCAGGGAACACATAAGTAAGCTTTGGCCAGCACATGAGAATATCTCACCTGAAAGCTATTAAATGCTTGAAATAAAACTACTGAATGACTTCTAAGACTATGTCCTGAGATTATGACTTCAAAACAGTATACTACCATAATAATAGTAGTATTATTCATCCAGTGGTATGTGTTTTTAGATGGGATGCACCAATCTGACTTTTTCAGTTGCTATACTGATACTGATATATAAACTTTGTGTATTGGTAGATACCATCTCCCACCATGTGATGGAGACTTAAGGCATCAATATTGACTTGAACATTACTTTACTAACTCTGTAAAACTAAATATAACAAATAAACGCATATATACAAAGTTCTCTTTGACTCTTTGAGAACCTTTACCAGTTTCTGTGACTAAAACTACAAACATACTGTGAGCTAAAAGACCCTTCTCTGGGACTTCAAGTGTTAAACGCAGGTGTAGCTTTGGGAATGCATGTCATTGCTAGTTATATGTCATTAAAATAATACAAATCTTGAGATTTTGTTGGAAATTAATAATCTAGAACAAGGATAGCAACCTTAGTTTCAACCCTATTTCACCCCACCGGATCCAACTAATTTTCATTGACTGAATGGGGCGTCTCAGATTTGGATTGGAGTTGAAACCTGCAGCAAGGTAGCTCTCCAGGAGCTGGGTTGATGACCCCTTATCTAGAGTGCTTGTTGAGAATTTAAATTCCAAACTCCAGAATATTTTAATATAGTGATTAATATGTAATCTGTTGATTTTTAACACTTTATGCGCTACAGGGTTCAGCCTGTGGGATTCCATTCAACTGGCAATTAGTGGATTTTAACTGTTCTGAAAGGTGGATTACTCGCTGATACTTGATGATAGCTCAAGGACACTCACTTGTCATCAAGATTAGATTGGATAGGATGTTTGATTGGATGTTATGATTGTTGCACCATGTCTGTAGGTTACTTTGATCCTTATGAATAATGTGTCCTTAAGCTTACACTACTTCAGTACATAAAGTAAACTGAAGTGCATGAACAATCGGCCCTCATCACTATTAAGAGCACCACACAGGCAGGAAGAATTAAAAAGCAACAAAGGCTGACATATTTAGCCACAGTGACAAGCCAACAAAAGAGATATCAGAAGTCTAAAATATTTCAGAGGAAATCAATGTCTTTAGCACAGGAGAATAACAGTTATTGACAAGGCTCCAGCACCCTCACTCCATTTCAGTCCATTAAAATGTACTTTCACTTAAGTGTCTCAGCAAAAGGAATTATAGAGAGCCTTTCAACAGAGGCCAGAGATACTGTTATCAAGGAGAGCTGCCAGACATGTGATGATTTTATATATTTAAACAGAGTGGGGACTTGTGAGGAAAAGTGTGGAATGGAATGTAATGGACATTTAATTATGTTTCGACTGCAGAAAACGTGTCGGCAGCGTGAAGAGAGAAAAAAAAAAAATCAAAGAACACTCTTGACAAAGTCATTTAAAGTTGAGGTAGAAGATGGGAGGGACTGTGGAGGAAGCGGCAAATGCAGAACCCAATCTGGTTTAAATCATCTTTCATTATAAGAAACAAATCAAATCAGTCTTGGCAGCAGGAATTTAAATGGTGATTCACATTGGTGTGGTGCTTTATGACCCTCAATCTGTGGCTGAACGCACATACATACAAAGTAGACTACCTGCTTTAGGTCAAAACATCCTGACCAATGATGAATGATACAGTTTAAACAGAACTTTCAAACATTCAAACATGTTGTTCTGGTGGTTTGTCCATGGAAAAATGAAGAGAAATGTCCACATTCCAAATGTAACCCTTTTCTCACACTTCGTGAATACATCATAACAGAGCCATTCCAGTTCTATGATGATTTGACATCAAACTGCATGGCCACTAGAACACCCAACATGACATTTCACCCTAGCTTTAACATCCTGGAGCAAATGACAAAAAGCTCTTCTGGTAGCAGCCCTGTGCTACACAAAACAATGAGTTATGCACACAAACGTGATGGATAGCTTATTAAAAAACTGACAGCTGCAGGTTCCTGGTGGACCAGGGCAGAAATAAGTCAAACAGAAGGCCAGTGGAGGAGGCAGGGTCGTTCATGACTTATTTTACCCACCACCTGCACACGTCTGCAGACAGCTGCTGCACACAATCCGTGTATAACCTTAAACACTCTGCTGTCGGCTAACATCAGAGCTTAACTTCATTCACCAAATCTTTCAGCTGGGACCCTCCTGACACTGAAGAGCCCTGCATTCTGAGCGGTTTTACTAAAGCCTACTGGATTCCCGTGATTTCCCATATATGCAGAGTTGTACCACAAGGTTCTAGGTACAGGGTTTCAGGCTCAAGACCCAGCTGAACCAGGTACTGTTTAGCACTGCCTTAGGCAGTCTTAAAAATGGGTTAAACTCTCAGCAGTATGTTTGTGTTTGCCCATAATCACAGTCTAATATCTTACAGTGAGCAGAAAAAAAACATAAATGCACACAGAAAAAAAACAGACATGGACATTTAGGGCAAAGTTTGAGGCCCCTATGAACAATATATTAACAGTTGACACTAATTCAATTTCTTAACTTTTACTTTTGTAGGAACTTCATGAAGGCGCTGTGCACCAACAGGTAGCTAAAGTACATTCTGGAGAGGTGAGTGACCTCAATCATAATTACTGATTACTTCCTGGGTATTTTACACAGTGTTGATCCTGTATATAAAGATATTATAAACGCATAGTTGACTAATGAAAAAATATCTCATGGGTATGACATGGGAATATGCATCAGTGTTGGCTCTTTTTATCCTGCTTCCTCAGCTCATCAGTCATACCTTTGGGCTATTATTGCCATAAGGGTCCTTAGCATATACCATTCCTTCAGCAGGAAGGTCACACCAATGTGTTACTTGGAGCTATATATTATTTACGTATAGCTTAGTACCCTCTAAGTACTCTGTACTTACTCAGTAATTTGTAATCTTTTTTTTTTTTTTTTTTCATTATTAACTTTTAGTTGGCAACAAAAAGATTAAATGGCGAATTGAAATGTGTCCAGTTAGATGTTTTCTCAGTGATATTTAGAGTGAATAATTAAATATGCTCTCCCATTGGAGCTTCATGGGTGGAATTAAAGGTGTAAAAAAAGATTAGCCACCAATATAATTAGGACTGACAGAGGAATTTATCAGTCATATTCTACCTCATAATCAAATTTATATTCCAGTAGGTGGGACAAGTTTTGTTTTGTTCAGTCCCATTGCCAGATAATGCATTCTGCCTTCACAAGCATTCCACCAGCTGTGTCCCGATGCTAGTGTCCATATAGTGTAGTTACAAAGAATTTCTCAGAAAGAAAATATAAAAAAAAATTCAATATAAACTCAATGACAGTAAAAGAGCAGTTATATACAGTAGCTAGTAAATTAAAAACAGGTATATATAACTGATAGCATAGAGTTTCATTGTTAAAGGAATATAAATTATTCTGCACTGCAGATCTAGGGAACAGAGGTACAATGATGATGTGCTTCATCATGCATATAATCTCATTATATGGACAGTTAAGAAAACCAATTAGGACACAACCAAGCATACAGAATAACTGAGTGTTGAATATGCAGATGTTTTAATCCAGCAGATGCACAGCCTGCAGTTCTGATATCTTGCTGTCCTGCAAGGATATAGTGCAGGACATTCTTGGCAAAATGTCTTTAGGATGACTATAAAAATACATTTAGGGCAAGTGTTCAGTAAAATGACAAAGTATAGTTTTACTATGTTTTAATTGGTAGACAAATCCTAAGTATTGGACAGAAAATAATGGAGAATGAATCATTAATGAAGCGACTGAAGAGTCGCTTCAGGCTTTGTTGCCCTATGGCATCAGTACAACAGCATAAAACATGCAACAAAATAATGGGAGCAAAGAAATAAAGTATGTTATACACTCATATCTTGAGTGTATGTAAACATGATTTCTGGCAGCTTCTCTGTGGGCACTGACCAACAAATATTGCAATGGGAAAGTCCAAGGAACTCAGTGATTTGCCCAAGTCAGCAATGTCTGTATGAGATTTCAAGACCATCCATTAAAACCACCATGCATAGGTGGACATTTTTTGGCAAGGTGCTATTTTGGCAAGGTCTGAGATAAAACCCATTTTCAGTTGAGAGGAAGTTCAAAAATCCCATAAGCGTAGGGTTGCCATGATCTGGAAGGAGATAAAACACCGGTGTCACTGTCTACTGTCAAGTGAGATAAGTGAGATTTACATCACTATGTACCAAAATGGCTATCACCACTCATTATTTGGAGCCCTTGCTCCAAAATCAATACATTAAATTTCAGCTAAAGTCTGCGGCTGAACCACGTGGACAAAAAAACTTTTATGGTCAGATCAGACATTGATTGAGTTCTGTTGAGGTCTGTAATAGAAGATAAAAAAGTTGGCTTCTGAAGTGAAGACATTTATCCTCAACAATTGGTACACTCTACCAATTGTTAAGCGTGGTGGTGGAAGCATCATGCTCTGGGACGGTTTCTTTTGGAACTGGTACAATGCACAGCATGGATGGCATAATGAAGGAGAACATTCTATGTACAGTGCATTTTCACAGTGCTTCACATTTTCCACATTTTATGTTACAGCCTTATTCCAAAATGGATTCAATTAAAATATATTAAAATTATAGCATGTAAATATTCACAGCCTTTACCATGACATGTATCTAGTTTCCACTGATCATCCTTCAAATGATTCTACAGCTTGATTGGACACCTGCAGTAAATTCAGTTGATTGGACATGATTTGGAAAGGAACACGCCTGCTTATATAAGGTCCCATAAACCAAGCACAAACCAAGACATGAAGTCTAAGGCATTGTCTGTAGACCTCAGAGAGAGGATTGTATCAAGACACAGATCTGGGGAAGGGTACAGACAAACGTCTGCTGCATTGATGATGCCACTGGGCACAGTGGCCTCCGTCATCTGTAAATGGAAGAAGTTTGGAACCACCAGGAATCTTCCTAGAGCTGGCTGCCTGGCCAAACTGAGTGACTGTGGTAGAAGGGCCTTAGTCAGGGAGGTGCTGCTCTGTGGTGCATTCTCAGATCATAAGAAACAGGCAAAATATTACTGACATTTCTGAATAATTGAGCCAAGCAAACATAGCTAGATCCCAAAAACGATTTATTTACCAAAAAGTCTCTTAATATTTGCTCTGTTAATATGGTTGCTTTAAACAAAAATAAGAATTTAAAACAAAGAAACCTGTCAGATAATGCAATTTCCTTTAAAATGTATAAACCTAAACAACTAATTGCTGGAGTGTATTTCGACCAGGTATCAGGTACCAAAAAATGAGTTGAGTAGAGTCAAGTATTGTAGGTACCACCCAGCTTCAGTTCTCCCGAGTGTTGTCCTGGCCTTGGCCTGCTTTACCAAAGTTACATAGTGCGGTTAGTGGCACGTTGAGCTCGGAGTAGCAACAATGCTGTTCTTCTTATTACACACTTGGAGAATCACAATGATTTTGAAGCTGCAATATTAGTATTTAATTAAAATTGCTACACTTGAATTTTGATTTTATTGTATGATGACCATTCCCACTAAATGTTTTCTCTGAACAAAATATATCTCCATTGTTTTCATTTAAATCTAAATAATTGTTTTAATCGAATTTGTTTAGATTACAGTAATAGTGACAGACATCTGGTGATTTCTAAACAATTACATTTGCACTAGAAGGCAGTGATCAGTGGTGTTGTATTTTTCACAGACTTGGCTTGTATTCAAGAGAGGACATTTAACTGTAGTCCTGTGTAGCTGCTTGACACTAATGAATTGGTCATAGAGACCTAATGAAGTGAGCACTCTTTGCTGTATAAAACAGACTAAAGAATAAAGCCCTTTTAAAATCCAGTGTATCACCCAGTGTGGCAGCGAGTGCCATGCCAGGTTTGTGTTGGTCTCATGGGCAGTGGTGGGTGCTCCTTTTTTTTTTTTTTTTCTCCCCAGACAAGACAAAGTGCTCAGGAATAATGAAGCAGGTTCATAAATCTTGAGCAGTGACGGCGAGCACCCGTTTAAAGCTTAAATCCGTTTTAATAATTTCCCTCTAATCTTCGCGCCTGTTTCTGCATGATAAGGATGTTCCCCTCGTGGAATGCTGCGGCTGCCCAAGTCACTTAAAACGTGCCCATATTTTACTGTCACCCATTGATTTCTGTGTGTGTGTGTGTGTGTGTGTGTGTGTGTGTGTGTGTGTGTGTGTGTGTGTGTGTTTTCTCCAACACTATCCACAAGAGAGAGGAACCCTTTTTCAGTAGCTCAAGGACAATTCAAACAAATGTGTAACGTTTGGCCTCTCACCTCTATTAGATATGAATGGAAGGATTGGGGGCGGTGCTGTAATGACCAGCCAAGGGACGGAG
Source organism: Acestrorhynchus altus (assembly GCA_034509495.1). Lineage (NCBI taxonomy): Eukaryota > Metazoa > Chordata > Actinopteri > Characiformes > Acestrorhynchidae > Acestrorhynchus > Acestrorhynchus altus. Next base: position 20,894,964 of record CM067504.1, on the reverse strand, counting down.
GATGCAAATGCAGGCAGGTTTATTGACCAAAAACACCAAGCAAAAATCGTAGTCAGGAACAGGCAGAAGGATCAATAACCAGAGAACCCAAACCAATAGAGAACGCTCGATAAGACACGGAAGTGGCAATATCTCGCAGCTCAACTGCGCATGAGTCCCAGTCTAAATAGTCTGGTTGATTGGAGACTGGCCCACAGGTGTGTGGAAGGGCGCAGTCAGCCTCTAATATTCAGGTGAGGCTGGTCTTAAAGGTGCAGTGCGTACAGGTGTGACAGGTGCTTAACAAACTCTAGTCATAAGGATCTAACATACCAAATCATATATGTACATTTAAACAGTCATGGCAACTTCAGAGCCTCAGCCTTAATGAGGCCTTCAGAGAGAAACCAGCCAAACATTGTAACAGGCTGTAGCATTGAGCTCAATTGAGCTCGATCTTAGTGATCTACATTATTAGAGAACCTAATAAAAAGCATCAGTGGTCTGATCAGTCTCGTGAGCTTAATGAATAAGGAATCAGTGAGGCATGACGGTGTCTGAGAAACAGATGGGGAGTTGGCGCTCTTGTCACCAGCCAATAACATTGATTCATTTAGTAAAGCCAAAATCCCTCGTATTCAGATGCTATTTGTGGTCTGCTGCTGTTTTCTGCTTTTTTTGGCCTATCAAAGCAGAATAGTACCACAGTACTGCAACCAGTCAGCTGTTTGAAGAGCTGAGTAAATAAATGAAATGTACTCCGGGATGTTGTTTCTACAAGGAAGATGCTGTTTAAACCACAGAACCGAAATGGTGCAGCTCCAGTTCACATTACATCTCCATATTCTGGGTCATCTTTGATGTTTCCTCGCCACAAACTAAACAAAAAAATTTGCTGCTGTCGCCTTCAACTGATAACGCACAAGAGCTGGAGCCCAGAGGCAGAGCAGCACTGCTGGAGAATGTACAGTGAAATCACGTATGATTCATTACCCAATTGCCCCCCAAAACAAGGGTCTCTTAGCTGAATGTGTGGTTTTTTATATGTTCACCCAGCCACACTTTGTGGACAGAATAGTAGATGAGGACATGGTGTCTTTGCCCCCTCGTTTACCTCCATATCTGATGTGTTCAGGCAAAAATTCTGTGTCCATTTTCTTCAGTGCTGCTCAAGATCCTCAAGATGCCTAATGTAGCAAATAAGTGGTTTGTGAAAGTGATCCTTTTAGAGATATTAAAGCAATCTGTACGACCATAAGACTGTACGTCCATCCTGTAATTTAGCACTCAGAGGCCAAAAGGCTTTGTGTACTCCCCCACTGCAAAGACAAAATCAGCAACATCACGACAGCACATGGCTGGAATTCATAATTCAACAGGGTAAATAATGAAAACTGCTATTCTAAAATGAGCTAATCTGCCAGAAACATCAGCAAGCACCACTCAATTCCCAGTTCCCACAAATTAAGGTTATGTAAATGACATAAAGATGCCATAGTATGACTCTATTGAGAATTTCAGTTATTATTGTTTGATATAAGGTAAGCATTTCTATTCAACGCATTAAATCTACAGTAATCTTTCATTTTATTAATAAACCTCTTATATAAAAATGTTTAACTTGGTTGCAGGTTTCAATTCTGTGAGAATGTCTACCTCTTCTGCACTACATTTTATTCTATTTAAAGGGGCGTAATAGGTTAATTGTGTTGCTCATTATTGAATTAATTAATTTATTCCATTTTGATTTCATCTTATAGCTGCAAAAAATATTTTTTTATTAGGTTTATTCCTTTTTTTTTAATCCACTTCTTTCCATGGACATTTAATGAATGACCACAAAGGGAGCACAATGTGCTTAATCGGAATAGCAGTGATTCTTGATAAAAAGCAATTTTATTAATTTATTAAAAGTATAATATATATATATATATATATAATATATATAATATATATATATATATATATATATAATGTTACAAGATGTAACAGTATGTTCAAAATTATTCATACCCTTATCAGTAATTAACAGAAAAGCCTTTATTGGCTATTATAGCAATCAAACACTTCCTATAATTGGTTGTCAGGTTGGAGGGTCTGCTTGCCATCAACTTTAGCTCACCTTTAGATCCTGTCAGAGAATTTCAGTTGGATTCAAGTCAGGAATCTGGCTGGGCTACTGTTAAACTCTAGCTTTGTCTCCTAACCATTGCTTTACCACTTTTACTTTTGTGTTTTGGGTCATTGAATCTGGGCTCTGCCTGTGGCAACATCTCAAGGCAGACAGTCCAACAGACACTGCACACTGCTGGCTTGCACGGATGCAGATCATAGAGGATGCCACTTCTCCAGAAAATGAACCCAACAGCCCGCTTGTCCTTTGCAAAGGAAACTTCTGGTTTTTTGTTTTATACTCAGATGAAACAAAAATTGAATAGTTTGGCCACAATGATGTATCCTTCATTTGGCGTAAAACATCAAACACTCTGCAGAGAAACTTTGCCTGCACCAGTGGACATTTCCTTTTCTGGAGAAGTGGCATCCTCCTTGATCTGCATCTGTGGAACCCAGCAGTGTGCAGTGTCTGCTGGACTGTCTGCCTTGAGACGCTGCCACAGGCAGAGCCCAGATTCACCTGGATGGCTTTGGTGTTGATCCGTGGATTCTTTTTCACCTCTCTCACTATCCTCCTGGACAGTGCAGGTGTCACTTATTGCTTCAGACCAAGTCCTCTGAGATTTTCCACAGTGTTGAACATCTTGTATTTTTCAATAATAATTTGCACTGTAGCCACTGGAACGTGAAAATATTTAGATATGGCCTTATAGCCCTTTCCTGACTTGTGAGTGCCGTTGTCTTAGCCATGACTGTCCACAAACCAACTGCAGAGAGCTGCTGTTTTTCACCTGTTGAGTTAATTAACCCAGCTGTTCGCAGTGAATCAGGGTAATAAGGATGCTTAAAAACAGCTTGGACTATTTGGAATGGTACTTCAGAATGGACTCTGGACTTTCCCAGACTGTGACACTTTGCAAAGTGTATGAATAATTTTGGATATGCCGCATTTTGTTCAAATGTATGTAAAAGCTGAGAATCCCCCCCACAATGATGCCTTTTTATATTGTCTTATTATCTTCTGGGAGATGCCTGTAGCATTTCCAGTCCAAAAAATATTGCTGGTTAAATAACATTGTTCCAATTTTATTTGTATTGATTTATTATCACAAGTGAATATGGGCATCTTACATTTGGTAAGCATATTTCAAAATTGATGCATTTTATCTATATTGTATGAAATAAAATGTATTTAGTAAATAAAGATTGCATTTATTATTTTAGTTAATCTATGTTTAGTATTAGGAAACTTACTTACTTAAGTGTAACAAGCTATTATTACATCACATATTTTACAACATTCCTGTATCATTATTTCTGTAATGTTACAGGCTAACTTTCCTGGAACATTTAGAAAATATTGCTGAACATTCCTACAAAGTTTTAGGCTAGATGGGTATTAACTTTTAATGAATAACACAATTAAGTAAAGTTGGGATCACAAATGGACCATGTTAAAATCTAATTTAATTTAATTTCCTTTTTGCTAATCCAAATAAGCTATTAGGAAACTGGCGAAGATAAAATGTTATATTTTATTGCTGTTTTTTTGCACTTTTTTCCATAAAAATAAATTTAAAAACTTTTATTGAACTTTTACATTAGCAGAGAATGCATTCATTGTTATTTAGCGAATGCATGAACCAACTTCAATCTAAGTTTAAAAGAGTGACTTTTCTACTAGTCCATTCATCATGAAATTTGGAAGCAATGTAAAGAGGAACTGCCAAATTCAATCTATGTCAAAAAATAAAAAACTGAAAAGGGAGACACAAGCTCTTTGTGTGACAGCAATGATATCCTCACCTAAGACTCCGTCCTTGCAACGCACTGTAAAGAGCAGTACTAAACACCATCAAAATATGAAGTCCATCCATATTTTATGGGCTGTGATGTAAAACTGTAAATGGACAGTGCAGTCTAGCCAACCCTGTCTATATTCTTCTGTCATGCCTTAATGCTAAATGGGTTCATTCTGGGATTTAATAGGATAGAAATTACAGCCATCCATCTTAGTTTGTGCGCTTTTTCAACTCAGCTGGCACTTCTGTGAGAATGCCGTTCATCTTGGGATCCCCATATATCACACCGTTTCCTAATGACATTTGCCTGTGTAATGCTGATTTGTTCTGTATTCCTTATGAGGGTAAAAATATGAATAATGCTGTGAATTATCATTATCTGGTAGCTAGTTCTCCACATGTTTGGTTAAACCAGTTCATTTCTCTTCTGTATTCCTATTTATATACAGACAACAAAGCTGGGCTTTGATGTCGATGCCAAACGGACATGCTTTTTGCAACAAAAGAAGCCATCTACTGTGCACCACAACCCTAGAGTTGCACACAGGCCCACATAAAAAGAGAAACACACATAAAAAAGACTTTTTTAACATAATCATGGCCTATAATAACTCAATGTTATTGCTGAAACACAGCAGTGTGTTGATTAAAGTAATAAGTGTGCGAGCAGTGATTTAAAATATTATGTGTCCTCTTATGCTTACAGTGCAGTGGGTGTGTAAAGGGAGGACAACAAGACTGAGCATCTGCTGCCTGCTACACACAGCACACCATTGCTCACAATGCAGGATTAGTTACCGTGCATCAATAGAGACAATGCTGGCTCAGAATAACACACCACAGGGCCTCTTTGGGAGGTTGGGAATGGTACTGCTAAGCTGACGTTGCTGGCAGTGTTGTTGATTGCCTCTTTTCTGTAGCATTAGGCAGTGAACAGAGGATGAGGCCCCCTCTGGCAGAGGTAACACAACCCACCTGAGGTCACCTGAACTGGAGCACCCAGGTAATGAAATCAAGCAGAACTTGGAGCAGAATAAAGTCCATTTCCAGGTTGTTCTGCCCTGGGCTGCCTTGTCTGAGCACTTTCAGGAGCTTTTTTGTTACTTTCTGAAATGGAAGAGAATGCAGCATCCTTCTTCCCAAAGAGAATTGTGTTCTTGAGTGCACAGCAGAAACAGCACTTGAACTCAAAGGTCAGACCCCATAAGGAGAATTTTTTTACTGAGTGCCTCAAAGAGGTGGGAGCAAAAATCAATGCAACAAAGTACTGAGTGAAAAATTACAGAAGGGTGAGAAAAGTGTCTTACGTACAGCATTTAGACACACACACAAGATGCAAAAACAGTGAAAGTGAAAGTCCAGTTAAAGTGTCACGCAGTGGTTCTCCAGACATGTAAGAGTCTTACAGCTTCAGGCAAGAAGCTGTTTCTCAGTCTAGTGGTTCCACACTTAATCCTCTGCCATCTCCTGCCTGAGGAGTGTGAGTGCTGGGTGAGTAGGTGGCCCTCTTCCTGCACTTGGAAGTGGAACTGTCCATGGTGGTGGGGAGGTTGACTCCAATAGTCCTCTGTACAGCCTTCACCACCCTCTGTAGAATTTTCCTCTCTGCAGCAGCATTATAACATAGTATAATTCTAATCCTTTAACATGTTAAATGCTCTTGAAAGAGATTGTCTCCAGTTTGATGTTTGAAGACAGCAAGTGACGCTGTTCAGACACCCAGGAAAAGTTCATTACCATGAACTTCAAGTACATTGCCATCAAGTACAGAGGGGCTGGTCCATTTTGGCAGCAGCAGTTACACAAAGCCAGTAAAGAGAACAAAGCAGGGGAGTTACAAGACTGAACACTGAGCCGTGCTGCCACATTCTGGATCAGTTGGAAGGGCCTGCATAGGAAGGCCAGCTAGAAGGTAGTTGCAGTATTCAACTCTTGAAATTACAAGAACCTCAACAAACACCTGAATGGCCTCTCTGGAGAGAAATTCTCTGAATTTTGTAAAGGAGAAATCTCATAATGTTCAAAACCTGGTTCATATTTTTCCTACATTGTGTATATTTGGCCCCTATATTTGACATTTACTGGTAGGTAGAGGATTGCATGTTCAACATTGGCATTTTTTCAGTGTGGCGTGTTGCCTGTCCAGGTGTTGGGCCAAATTCTAAAAAAAATCTCTTGTCACGTGGCGGAGTGAGCATGGCAGATTCCCCTCAGATTCCTTTTGTTTCACTTCATAAATAAGACTATAAAGTTACAGTGTGATGAATGTGCAGGTAAATGGGAAACCAGATTTCAGCACATCAGCTATATTGTGGCTCCAAGTCACTGGGCCAAGTGGGTCAATGGGAGAATCGTAGGTTTGAATCCCAGTTAATGCTGCCTGCCATCAGTAGTCAGAGTAAGAGAGAGCAAAACTGCCCAAGCTCTTTCTGGGTGGGTAGATAGCACTCTCTCCCCACATCAGACCAAAAACAATGCTGGTCAGCACAGGCATCAGTACAGCCATTGTACAGCTTGGATTTCCACTGCTGGCTAGTAATGATGCAATGGTAGCAGATTGAAAAGAGCTTCACTGGCTTCACGGAGGAAACATATCCTTGTCTTCACCCTTCTAGTATCTGGAGCATCGTATATATGATAGCAGGAAATTCCTAATGAGGCTGTGTAATTGGCACTTCCAAATTCACTAACGTAGCAGTATTACAAAATACCTTCAAACTGATCTAAAAAGTTATGGGAAATTTTCATAATTTTCATAATTTTCATTGTCATGTACATGTCCTGTTTATCTCTGGTCTCCTCTTTGTTTTGTTTATCTCCCCTGGTGCTTCTGAGCACATGTCATGTGTCTGCCCATTCCCAGCTGTGTCTTTTTTCATCATGTCCAGGTGTTGGTAATTATGTCCCATTATTTAAGTCCTTCTGTTTCAGTCCATCCTTGTCAGTCTTGTGTATTATTGTACAGTCTATTGTCATGATGGTTAATGTTACTGGTAGTCTGTGTATTTGTAGTCTGTTTTGCAACCCCTTTTCTGTATTTAATCAACAACCTTGCGAGTACTTTCTTCTACGTTTGTTAGGTTTGCGTATCCTGACAAACTTTTTATTTTTATCCTTGATTTATTTATTTTTAAGCAAGAAAGATGAAAGATTTCTATTATACTCACATGAATGTTTTTTGAATCGTCATGGAGCAATTGCATGAAACATCTGCTGCATAAGAGCTATGCAGTAATTGAAAGGATCACAGTCTGAAAAATCAGTTATTCGTTTCAGCAATGGATAGATTATTCAACTATCAAAAAATGTATTTGCTGCAGCCCTATTTCATACCTATTTTTAATCTCTACCCAGTTGCAGTATGTGGTTAGAATATAAAATGTGGTCTTTCTCCCTCATTTGTCTCAACATCTGCATCGGTCAAAGAATATAATTTACATCGTTTTATTCTCATGAAACTGTTCAGTGGCCCCTCATGCCCTATGGACAGACACATTGTCATTCTGGAGAGACTACTTCCATTAGGATAGAAATGTTTCATCATAGGATGAGGGTGGCAAGCGGACAAACATCCCAGACCCTGCCAGACAGCATAACAGGCTTTCAGCAGCATAACAGAGCCAGTCAGTAAAGGATTTCCAAGTATTACAGATGATGCATGATAATTTATGAGTATGCTAATTTGTCTAATTAGTTTCAATCCACAAAATCTGCAGGCTATGTGTGAAAGATTGTAATCCCTACACTGTTCAACAGATTTGTTGTAAATGCCCTTAAATTAAAGAACAAGAACTGCATCTTGAGCTCATTTCAAGTAACAGTAACTTGCTAAGTAACACAAAATAATCATATCATGTTTCAAGTACTGTACAAAATATATTATTGGAGCTCTACTGATTCTCATCCCCAGCACCGTATCTAAGGATGTTACCTACTTCATGTGCTATAGGCCACCATATTCCATATTCCAATTTATACAAGTCCAAAACATGTTGGCTGATGTTATCAGGCTCTTTAGATGAATGATGGTTCAGGTTTGTTTCCAGAGAAGATCACGTAAAGCAAAGGTGAAAAATGCACATCACGTGCTATATTTCACCGGGTTTGGGAATGCTCAAGGAGCCATTTATTTTCATAATGGCTCATTTTATGATGGATGCACTGCAAAGCAAGTTTTACACTCCCAGTCCTTCATCTGCCTCTGTAGCGTCACATTTGTTGGCCACTTTGTCTTCTGTAGTACGTCCTTCCATTAAACATTTGCCATACACATGATAGCAGCTCCCCACCCCCCCTTTTTATCTGATAGGAAAGATGATACACTGGTTGAATATTCATTAGTAGTAAACCTAAGGAAAAAAGAAAGACTTACAGTATGTGTCCAAGAAACAGACAGGTAAATGTAGAATGAAAGAGCCAACAGAATACGGTGCAGTACATTAGCTGGATTTTACAGTCTAACAAGGAAATATATGATCTTGTGTCTGAAAAACTGGATACATAAAGGCATTCTCTCCTCTGCATACCATGACAACAATACACTTTTCAGAGAGAAACATCTGTCGGTCTGAAAATCATTCAGATGAGGAAGTTAATGTCAAGCAAAAGAGATATCTTGCATTTCAGGTATCAGCTATGAAAAGTTTACTAGTAATATCAAATCTGCAGCTCCAACATTCAAAGAACCATTGTAAAAAACAAAACAAAAAATACTTAAATTGTACTGTTACATACTTAATTAATTTATTTTGGAACCACTAAAAAATAATATAATAATATTTTTTAATAACAAAAAATATATATATTAAAATATTAAAATACTATTAAAATCATACTAAGGTACACTATGAATCGCTTTATTCATTAAGTGTCTTTGTTTAAAATAAAAGCAGTAGTATTACTCAGTGGGGATGGAAAAAATAATAATCTAATACCTGGGACCAATGTACTGGCGTGACCATCCCTGCAACATCTACTGGATTAAATCTAAAAACAGAGTGGTCTGGTAGGTTTTGGAGTAGGGAAGGAAAGGGCTGGTTGCTCTGTTCTTTTGCTCACAGTGTTCACTTGTTCACATGTCCTTACAAGGGATAATATTGACATTAATAAATAATAAGAAAACAATACATGCATATAAAAAAACAAGCATAGGTTGTATTTTTTTATTTTATGAGGACTACTATCACGCATTTTAAAGACCTTATCATTATAAATATCCTTGTCAATCATTACAAATAAACATCAAACCTTTAGCATTTTCAGCTAAAAAAAACTATTTCCAACAGGATTCCTTAATGTGTAAAGTGTTTTTAGTCATCATAAGTAAAAACAAATATGAAATATATATTAAAAAATAAATGTGTGTGTGTTTTAGAGAGAGAGAGAGAGAGAGAGAGAGTGAGAGAGAGAGAGAGAGAGATTACAGATAATTACAGGTATTTGCATGGGGGGGTGATAGTATTGCACATTATGTTGTATTGGAAAACTCTAATAATGTGTGAAGTTAAGTGTATGTGATCGTGGTCTGCTGAGAGAAGTGCTGATTGCACAGCCTAAGAGCAGCAGGGAGGAAGGACCTGTGATAACACTCCTTCACACACTTAAGTTTGGGCACTGAAGGTGCCCAGTGCTGCCATGCATGGGGTGGGAGTCGTTCTGCAGCGCAGATGCCAGCTTGCCAACATCCTACTGTTTCCCACCATCTGCACTGGGTCTAAGTAGCTTCCCAGGACAGAACTGTCCTTCTTAATTTGTTTGTTCAGTCTCTTCCTGAAATACTGCTGCCCCAGCAGACCACACCATAAATGACAGAAGATGCCACCACTGTGTCAAAGAAGGTCCTCAGGAGTACTCTCTGCACTCCAATGACCAGGGTGAAGAGAAACGGTGCTAGAACCATTCCTTGAGGGGGCCCTGTGCTGCTGACCACCTTGTCTGAGAGACAGTCCTGAGCTCTCACATACTGTGGTCAGTAAAGTAGTCCAGTATCCAGTTTGACAGGTGACTGTGCACACCATGTTATAATATAATTAGACATGTTAGATATAATTGTTAAAGGCACTGGAGAAGTTGAAGAAGGTGATTCTCACAGTGTTCCTTGGCTTCTCCAGGTGAGAAAGAGCTCTGTGTAGAAGATTGATGCCAGGCTGGTAGGCAAACTGAAGATAGTCCACTCACCAGAGGATGGTAGATGAGCCAATGGGGGGAAGGCAGTGAGCTGAGAGTTGTTGAGAATGTGTGTGTGGGGGGGGGGCATGCAGGTGAGTGCAGGGGTGAGGGGCAGAAGAGTGTTCAAATCTATTGAAAATGGCTGTTAACTGACTTCTTGTCCCCCGCTACCTGGGAGTAAGATTTCTTGTGGCCAGAGATGGGTCCAAACTCCATTGACATTTTCATGCTGTAACTGTCCCCCAGCTTCCTCATGTAGTTGTTTCTTGCCTGTCTTATTCTCCTTCTTAACTCCAACAGCTTTCAGCTCATTCTTGTCATCTGACCCGAAGGCCCTCTTCTTCTATATTAGGAGAGCCTTCATGTCAGGATTCATCCATGGCTTGCTGAAGAGCATCTTCAGTCTCATTAGACTATTTTTTTCTCTGCACAGGATCTCCAGACACAGTCATAAACAGAGAGAAAAGTAGTGCTAAAACCAGCACAAGCACCACAAAAATTGGTTAAAATTGATAAAATGATACAGAATCTTAGAAAAATTAAAAGTAAAAAAGATACTATCGTGGATACAATTATAAAATTGATAGGAATGACAACAGTAGGTCTAGTTCTGAATACATCTCTCTCTGAATTCTCCACTCTGACGGATTGGCTGGATGTATTACATCTGCAATTATCAGATTCATCTGCTCTGAAAGGAAAGTGCACCACAAAGCATGTTTTAAAAGTAATATTTAAATACTCAATGTGCAATTATACATTTTGTAGAGGTCTCTAAATCCCCCAACCTCCAAGGACTATCATTTTAAAACTCCAGATATAGATATCTAGAATTCTTAACCAGTAGAAATTGCAATAGCAGATATATCAACTGTAACAATGGCTAGTAAAATGTATAGTTTTAATTATCAATAACATTATTATAACAGGTCATAACCTAAATTGTATAGGTTAAATAAAGTTCTACTGAACTAAATCTGTATGAACGTGGAGGTATTATGCAAACAAGGATTATGCAATAGTAGTAGTTAAATAGCTAGTTCTAATATATTAAAACATACTCTGGTTACTTTTTGACAGAGCTGTGGCAGGAGGATAAACATCCTCCTAGAAACTTTAATGCCGATGATGATCTGACATACACATCGGCCAGGACTGCTTGAGCAAATGCTTTTGTTTGTGTTTGTCATAAACTTTAAATATTTTATACACATTTCCTGGCAGTCTAGCACATTTACACAATGTCTGCCTCATTCATGCACACACACACAGACAAAGACACACACACACACACACACACACACACACACACACACACACACACACACACACACACACACACACACACACCTAGACAGCACCCACAAATAGATGGTTGGTGGCCAATATTAACATTTAGATGCTTAATTCTATTTACTACAAAGTAATTTCTGGTTCTGCTTCTGTTGTCTCAACAAATTTTCAACCATCCATATTTCATATTAATATCACATGGGAGCAATAATGTATTAAGCTCAAGTGACAGACCCATTCTTTTCACTGGAAAGAAAAAGACTGCATGCCAAGCAGATCCTACACATCAAAAGCATACATATGAAACCTTGTAAAGTCATATTAACAAATTATTGTCAAACACAGAAGTCGGAATAGTTAATATAAATCATTTGCTGTTTGTTCCGGCAGGCAGTCATACTGAATTTTCAGTTGAATATCTTTCTGTTGAAGTCTATGGAGCAAAATAATAATTTGGGACTGTTAGGGCTGTTTACCTGCCTTTAGTACGTTCTGTTTTGGGTATGATTTTGAACCAATCAGAATTAGCGACTGCTCACAACAGCCCCATCTACACAACACCACCAAACCAAACCTATTTTTTCAATAGGACAATGTGAAAAAAGTGCTGAATCACAAGTCAGTGTGAAAATGGATTACACTCTCTCATTACTGTCTGATTTGCACTGCCAGGTGTATAGTGGATGTTGGTGTATAGTGGTTTTTCATCTGGAGATTTCAGCCAATGTTGGTCCTGCCAAATGCTGCTCATAATAACAATAGTCTTCCATTAAAGTCCCTTCACATACCTGTTTTATGTTTATATATATATATATATATATATATATATATATATATATATATATATATATATATATATATATATATATATATATATTGGACATTTAATGTTTAGATAGATAGATTATAAAAAAAACATCTACATCTGCAACTTTACTGCAGGAGAAAATAGCCTTTTTATCTCTCAATGAAAACCAGAGAAAAAAGATTTTATTCAAAGTCATTTTGGAGCATTTCTATTGGCTCATTCATCATGAACGTTTGACACAATTTGAAGAACAACTGCAAGATTTACAACAACTGTTAGATATGTGAAAAACGGCAAAAAAAAGATACCGTGTTATTGGCCTGACTGCTCCATCAGCTTTAGAATTTGGGTTTCAGCATTTCTGGTACTTTTCTACAAAATGCATGAAGGAGAAAATGTGGAACAGATTTGTGTCTTGCAGCGTTCTTTAAACGTGACCACAATCCTGAGAATAGGATCATACACCCTTTTTAATCTTAGCTTCATTATGTCATTCTCTATCCCCACAACCCTCTTCCTGTTTTGTCCCTGGAGAGGAAATTGTGCAAAGAATGCATGCTGTAGGGGAACTGGGCGCCGAGTGAGTGCAGAATGAGGACCCTTCCTGAGAAGAGGCTATTATTTGACTTGGAATTGGGCCAAAGAGGCACTCCCTCAAAGCTCCAGGGTGGATCACTTGGCTGGCTTTTTATTCTCTACAGTACATATGTCAAGTGCTGGTCCCAAAGGCCATGAAACCTGCCTTTCATCTCGAGCTTCAGACGAAGCACTCTGCAGTTTTTAGGCCACATTGTGTGAACTGGCACTGTTGGTCACAGCAAATCTGAAGCTCTGTGTTAAGTGCTGCACAAACACCTGCACTATAAGTTTTTCTTTTCTTGTGCAGTTGCTAGGGCTCAAATGTGTGTCTTCTCTCATGCACATGCTGAATAACAAAGAAGTCCATATTTGGCCCTTGCTCCGATCTAACAAACATATTCAGTATCCATTTCTCCATCCTCTGAAAAGGAATACCCTCAGGTTAAGGGAAAGCACCGTGGTAGTGATCGCGCTTGGGCCTGTCTGCTGCAACTGGACCAAGATGGCCTGCCATTATTGATGAATTCTGAATGGTACCAGCAAATTCTAAAGGAAAATGTCACGACATCTGTCTTCGAGCTGGACATTAAGAGAACATGGGCCATGCAGCAAGACAAACAACCCATAATAGGACGCTATTCTACCAGAGAATGGTTAAAGAGGAATAAAGTAAATTTTTTGAAATGGCAAAGTAAAAGTCCTGACCAAGTATAAAAATAAGTATTCAGTCACCTTATGAGAAACACAGAAGGCCTCGAAGGGTTCACAATGATTTCAACCATACCACTGCACCCAAAACATGGATTATCACTTTGCATTTATAATCACAGGATTACTAACTGAGTTTAAATCACTGTGGCATAATCTTGTTGCAGAAGGGAAGATGAGATGGAATAGAGCTAATAACACTATAAAAAGAACATCACTGCTTAATGTCAAATTTTTATGTGAAGACAGTTCCAAACCACAACCCAAACACTCAGCCCAGGCTTTTGAAATAACAAATGATTGTGCATAACAATCAGCACCCATTTCTGCATGAAACAGAGGTCTGATGTGAAGCAGCGCTGGGATGATTGCACAAGAACAGGTCTTTTGCATATGTCAGACAGAAAACGGAGAATGGGAGAATCTATGAGAATCTCTTGATGATGGAGATGGAGTTATTAAAAGCAATGATGGGCATCACACTGCACAATAATGTGTAATTATATCACTGTTCTCTCCGTCACCAGAGACACAAAAGGTTCAGTGCATATCTGAATGGTATTTGATATGTCTAATTAAATATGGCCCTGCAGAAAAAAAGAAAATCTCTCTCACTCACGCTCACTCTCTCTCAGACTGGAACATCCCAAGGAGAGGAATTTGGCAACAAACCACAAATAGAATACTGTCTAATATCTACTCCGCTCCTCTAAACAATGTGTGAGTTAAATCACCTTATCGTTAATCACACGTTTTCCTCACCACACTCTTTGCAAATTAATAAGGTCTGATGGAACCAGATACTGACAGTTTTGAGACTAAGCTGTGGGACATTCATACCTGTAGCTGGCTTTATCTAACAGAAGCTCAGCTATAAAAGCAAATATTAGACAAGGTGCTGTTTTTGAGTGGTTATACATAAATGAATTAACAGCTGCCATTCACTTTTTGTGTTTTTATGGAATCAACTTGATTCCTTACATTTTTTTCATAGACTTAATCATGCCAAACGAGAGAAATTAGGCATTGTTACAGAAAGCGAGAATATACAGTAAGGATGTTATAAAAAGTGCGCTATGATGCAGATTATACAAAATATAAGATATTCTGTAAATAAATAAATAAAATCAAAATAATAACATTTTAACAGAAAACTGTATAAAAAAAAAAAATCTTTTACATGTATACACATGGAACTGTATGGACTCAACTGTATGCACATTTCCAAAACAGGTGTTGCACTAGATGTTGCACAGAAATATAAGATATTGCACAGAACTTGTGTAGGTATTGTGGTTGTACTTGTTCAAGGATTCAAGGAGATTTACTGTCATTTGTATCATATGCAAAGGTTAAAAAAAATTATGAACTCAAGGTCCCAATTACACCCAAAAAGCAACATATGTATAAAAATATAAATAAATGCTAAAAATATAAATAAACAGTATATTAAAATAACTAAAGAAGGAAATACAATAATTTAATAATAATAATAATAATAATAATAATAATAATAACTAATAATAATAATAATAATAATAATTAATAAGGTGCAGTAAACAGCAACATGAATCACAGTTTGAGTAGATGGGTATGAAATATAGCAGCTTATGAGTAAAGAGAAAGGAAACAGAAGAATGATTAAAGTGCCGAGTGTCCAGTTAAAGTGTCAAGCAGTGTTTCTCTTAAAATATAAGACTCATGTCAGCAAAGAAGCTTGTTCCTGGCCCAGGTTCTACACTTAATGCAGTACAACCTCCTAACACAAGGGATCAGTGCAAAAAGTGTATGTGATGGTTGAGTGGGGTCCTTCATGATGCAGGTGGCCCTCTTCCTGCATCTGGAACTGTAAATGTGCATGGTGGTGGGGAGGCTGACTCCAACAGTCCTCTGTGCAGCCTTCACCACGCCCTGCAGAGCTTTCCTCTCAGTTATCACACTGGATGTGTCCACAAATCCTGAAGTCCACAATCATCTCCTTTGTCTTCTTCACGTTGATGCAGAGATTGTTCTCTGCACCAACTCTGTAAACTTTACAATAAGACAGCCTGGATGCGTGGGTGAGCAGTCATATGTGAGCAGTGTAAACACATACATCCTCTGTGGATCGGTTCTCACAGTACGCATACTGGTGTGATCCCTGCTGATGTCGATGGTGACTTTGATGTGTGCCATAACCAGTCTTTTGGGTCCAACAGGTAGAACTTGTTGAGAGCATCAAGCAGTTAGGGGTCCCTAGGGCATTGTGCATCTATGTGTTAGTCTGTGACACATTTAATGCCCTTCTGCTGCTTTCTAGGGTCCTCGGAGACATGTCCTTGATCTTCTGCAGTATATGTGGTTAGGGCCTCTAATTCTGCAAGTAGTCAGCTCTCTTCTAGCCCTTCTAGAGCATTGTAACCACGACCCAGCATCCTGGCTTCAGTATAATTCCATTCAGCCAGGCTTTGCTTGCAGTATGTCAGCCCCTGGACGTACATCTTCAACACACTTGGTGATGTATCCAAGCAGAAGATCCAGCTCCCCCTCATTCACAACAGCATCCCTGAAAGCCTGCCAGTCTGTACATTCAAAGCAGTCCTGCATTATAGAGTCACCATCTCCGGGCCACACTGTGGGGGGTGGTAGGTAGGAATCAGCATAATGGAGATGTGATCAGCAAGGTGGGGGGAGGGAAGCTGTGTATGCATCTGGCATGTTGGTACAAACATGGTCTAGTGTTATTTCTCTGTGACATGCTGATAAAACCTCTGCAAAGTGTCAGTCAGGTTACGTGGTTAAAATTCCCAGCCTCGCATCTCACATTTTATCCCTCTTCATCAGATACAATACAGTTCTGTATATGTGTAAAGTCCATCTGCAGTTCGTTACCACTAAATTTTTTAAAGCTTGCATTGATAGAACAGCAATATTGCACCACAGCTAAACTATTTGAGTATAAAGAGGGCTTTAAATTCCAAAGATAAACATTATTATTAGAAAATAAACAAAGAATTCAAGCATGATGTAGTTAGGTGGGCCAATTTATATCCATACAGACAAGAATTTCAATGATTAAAATGCATATTTTAAACTCATTTTCTCTGGTTATTGGAATATGGTACATAAACACTCTTCTGTTCCAATGCGACACTTTTCAGCTTGTCTTTGCAAAGCAAAACCCATGGCATGACCACACTTCAAAATTTATCATCAATTGTTTCAGCGAAATACAGTATTAACATGTTTGTCTCTTGCAAAAACTTGGAGGTTATTAACCCTTATAACACTTATTAACCCTTTCAGACCCAAATTGTATTCCAGTGATGGGAAAAGTATAAGCATGCTGTTTTCTGTTAGTAATGCGCTCAAAAACAAGACTAAAATACAACACCTGGCACCACAGTTATGTCTGGGATGTGATGTGATGTGTGAAATGAGTGTTGTCTGATTAGACACTTGGAGTATTGGCACAATATGGCACAAGTACTGTAAAACTGCCCTATAAAAGTACTCAAAGACATTCTGCCCAGTTGACTATCTGGGTTTCCCATGAATGTCTTGATGATTGTAACACTTTCTTTGCCTACCAGGTCAACAGATTTATAGCTAATCAAGCATATGTGGGAATGCCAACTGCCTCACAATCTACAGGCCCAGCTGCAAACATATAATACATTCAGACATAGGGAGATTCACTGGATTCCAGTGACTCTTTTCGATGCGTTGTTTGTTTCATCAACGAGTGTAAAATATTTGTTATTATGTTTAAAATGTCCACTGCCAATAAGATTTCATAAATAAAATTCATAAAAATCCTGTGTTTAATGTTGTTATTCTATAATTTATGTTCTTCCTTTCAGAAACCATCCCTAAATACTACAATAAACTCATAACATGATCAAAACAATCTCTAAATCAAATCAAATTAGTTAAAATGAGCTTTACTTTGCCTCCTTGTTTGGAATATAGTCATGCTTTACTTTAGTGTGTTGATATTTTTCCCCCCAATGCTTGGTTGGTTGGCTGGTAAATGACTATTCTGATGGACAGCTGGTCTCAGTAGGTGTTATGTGCATTAAAACATAAAAAGAGAACACTCGATGTCACTTGCAATAGATGGACAAAGGAGAAAGGCTTTGGCATGAGTAAAAGATGATTGAAAGATCAATCATGTTCAAGCTATAAACATTATAATCAGTAATAGAAATGCACACAGTAACATATGACAGAAGTAACACAAGGCAAATTCAATATTATCAGTTTGAGACAACACAGCCGCAGGCGCCTGATGAAGACAATTAGCCAACCGGAGATAGAAAGAATAGTAACACTGTTTCTCAGAAAGACCAATATATCCCTCACAAGTAAGATCAGGACTACATCAGATAGAATGTGATAGCATAGGCAGACAAGTTGTAAACATGGGGTCTGACATATAGAGACAGTTTTTAGACAGAATTAAAGAAGAGCACCCGTTGCCTGATGTTAGCAACACATATTTACTGTGTTTACATGTTTACTTTTTTTTTGTGAGGTACATTTGTTTTGGTCTTGACTCCGCCTTTGCCCCACCCCTGTTGATTAGAATTTACTTGCATCCTGACTTCCACTGACTGAGTCATTAGATCTTTTGTATCTAATGTTTTCTGATGTCTGAATACTGAGTCTTAAGGCAGTATCATGGATCAAACCATGGGCTATGTATCATTACGTCCCTACTGAATTGAATTTCTAGAGATGTGATGTTTCTGTTATTATCAATAATATTTAATAGACAATATCAATAAAATACAATGTGTTTAAGTACAGGATCTTGCACAGGACAAAAGTGTTGATGATAACTCTGGAATGGGTGACGACCAAACATACTAAAATATCTGAAGACATTTTGATGCCACGGTTTAAGACAAAAATGATGGAACCCTAAACCTATTTTTTTTATACAGCAGCAATTACTGTGCGCGGTAAGTTTTATAGTTCTTGTTGTCAACTGCCGGTTTGGCCCAGAGCAAACTGCTCCAGCTGTCTCAGATTTAAATTCTGAGATGTTAAAAGACCAATGACCTGCGATTAAGACAGAACTGTACACTTGACTCTGGAATGCTTTGATCATCTTAATATTTCATCACAGTCTGCACAGTTTCAACAGTCTGAGGGTGCAATTAGACCCATCAGTAAACACTGATGGAACCCTGACTTGCCATTCCAGAACATTAACTTTTTTTTCTTCACTTAAATTTGTTTTGCTGCTTGACCCAGTTTATCGGTTCATGGAAAGACATTTTTCCTGTAGAATATTGTGGAATAAATCAGAATTCAATATGATGGCAAGCCATCCTGGCCAAGATGCAGTAAGATGGGACAAAACAATACAACCACCACATTGTTTCACATATTGGATAAAGGTTTTTATGCAGGAATGAGTGTTCTTTCTACAAACATAACTGTTCGCATTTAAATTATATTTTTTTGGTCATCCTTCCATAAAACATTGTTCCAGTATCCACGTGGTCTGTTGCAAACTGCAAAAACAGGCAGCAGTGTTACACATTTATCTGCTAATCCTAAAGTTTCTCATTTAATGATGCCTAATTTATTTTTTTATTATTTATTAATAATTTACAGTTGGAGAACATTTAAAACCGCTCACTGCAGAACTCGCAGGTTCCGCCCAAGATCAGACTGCAAGATGCATAAAATATCCATATTATACAATATGATGCTCTGGAGCAGGTTATCATCAAGAATATCTCTGTACATCGCTGCAGTCACCTTTCCCTTGACCCTGGTCTCCCAGTTCCTGCTACAGAAACACATCCCACAGCACACAAACAGACTACCACCATGCGTTTCAGCCTAGAGAGTGTATTGAAAGTATACATTGTCTGGTTCCTCCAGACATGATGCTTGGCATTCAGTCCAAAATTTCAATCATTTTGTTTCTGGTCTGAGAGTCCAGTAGGTGCCTGAACTTACCACAGGTTTTCTCCAATCAAGCTGTAGAAACATCTGAAGGATGATCAGTGGAAACAAGATGCATCTGAGCTCAATTTTGAATGTCATGGCAAAGGCTAAATATGGCAAAATATTTTTAAGATTTCAAACAAACGGTTCTCAGTTTTGTCATGTTTTGTGAAACACTCATTGCTTTGTTGATTTTACCACAGCACCTATTACTGTCCACAGAGTGCAATACAGCTGTTGTGCCCTCTGAGTCTGTAGAGAAAGTCTCTAAATTGAAAATATGTCCGACTGGCACCACCAAATGCCAGGTGTGGGCTAGAAGTTTTAAATCCTGCATTATGCTAGGAGCATGAACTGTGTTTCACAATCATGCTCCACCCAAAATATCTGATGAGTTGGGGATTTGAAGATGAGGAGGGGGTGTTTTTTTATTTTGTTTAATTTGTTGAGGAATTGTGTACTGGCTCTATACAATACATCCCAAAATGGCTAACATCGGTTACTTTCCTACGAACAGACAGCAAACTGGATTTTTTAGGAAAAATAAATAAATACAAAAACTTTTTTTTTAAGAAAAATTGTAGCTGTATTTCAAAAGAAAGAGTAATTGATTTCAGGATACTCCAAAATGGCGGTTCCCCTCCTACCTGTGAGAATGACTCATATACAGATGGTTGCAAGGCATTTTATTCAAAGCACACAAACAGTAAAGTTCATTTTGAGGGGATAGAACTGGGGAAACTGTAGAACAAGAGTCTGCAATTCTAGATTACCATTTCTTGAGTGTTGACTGCTCTTTTCAGTCCCTTTTTTGCCTTGCGCGTTTTTGACTTTGAGAGCTGTTGAGTATGCTATACGCAAACACGGACAAATGGCAACAGTTATGTGTACAATACTGAATGGAAGCTGTTTGATAAGTGTCTAAAAGCAACTATTTGCAAGTGAAATATAAAAGAAAATGAAAGCATCACAGTAAAGGGTTTCTATACAGTGTTCTTATTCATATACAGAACTGGCCATTAAGGTTTTCCAATAATTAAAAAAAAACCAACTTTATCCAGACAATAGACATGTTAAACACTCACTTAAAAATGAAGATGAGAAGAAACTAGATGGAAAATAATCAGTGGAATTGTTGATAAAATGAACAATTAAATGTACTATAATCAGTAAAACAAATCCAATATTATGAAAGTTAAATTATCCAGAAACTGATATTGTGATAATCAGTGAAAATGTTGGGAAAACAAACCCTTATTTTGACACAATCAATCAAATTAGGACAATAATTTGATATTGTATGTAATTATTAGACATAATGAGCTGCTGAATGGACAACTGCTCACACAACATTTCTGTCTGAAAATACTGTGAGTGTGTCCCCTTGCTTTGGCTAAACTGTTCTCATTTCAGATCTTTCAGAAGGCTTTTAATATTAGATGTTACAAATTGTGTGAGGATCTGATTAAGTATCGTAAGCAGAAGCATTAGTGAGGTCAGATTCTGATGTTAGATGATCGAACTCTGCATCATCAACTGTTGCACTTCACAGTCATCCTGTTTTTCATAAGGCTTTAAAATAGTCTGGAAGACGCACTCTGAAACCATTTTCGAGGAAATATTTTGAAACCAGTCATATGTGGGGAGAACCGCTGAAAAGGAGTAACACTCATCTGCATGTAAAGTACAAAACAAGAAGGCAAAAAAAAAAAAAGAACATACAGACCAGCAGCAGTCAGCTTTTATTGAAATGTTAGCAGAGAAGTTAGAAACCACCAGTCAAGGTTGCTCATTACCAGCCTGTGAAGGAAATTAGACAAAAATGCGAACAAAAAAAAACTTCCTAAAGTCTGTGGGTGATAAAAGTGATGCAGTAACCCTGAATAAACTCTTTCACTCATAAGTCTTACAAAATTCACATTTTGAATATTAATAGTATTCAAAGCCCATTGTGTGAACCAGCCATAGCCCGTTAAAGTTACACTACTTCATTTTGTTGTTGAGCAGAAATTAAAGTAGCACAACTTCCACATACAGAGATTCATTGAAAGTACTTATGAAACCACAGCTGGTTTTTGCTCTTTGCTAATTATAAGTCTCTTTTTCTCTCTCTCTCTCTCTCTTTTAATCTCTGAGGTTTATTACAAAGCACGTCTCTATTTCTGTTCTCTCAAAGGTTTCATCCTTCACAATAAAAAATATTAAATAATGAAAAATAGATGTTATTTAGATGGGTTACAGAGGATGCTATGTTCAAAGTCCTGGTTCAATTGCCTCTGTGGGCTTCAGAACACTCTGAATCTTTTGCGGTAAATAACAGTAAATGAAAATCGTCTAATTATTCCACGGACTGAGACTGACATAAATAAACTTTACTGATGAGCTCGAATTGCTAGTTTGCCATTATTATTACCGCGCAGCTCACAGAAGCCGTGTACTCTAGCACATTGTTTTTATCTAGGATGACCAAAGTACCTCTTTTTCCTGGACATTTTCGGATGTGAATACGTTTGACAGGCTGTGAATCATAAATTGAAGAACATTTCACATTATAATATTCACGCTAGATTTCTATCTCAGTCCAGTTCGGAGTCTTTGTTAAACCACCATGAGAAGGTAAAGAGTTTAGACTTTGCACTGTGAAACATGAATACAATGGAACATCACATTATTATATAATTATCTGAAACCATATTGAACATTTTGCTGGAACCAGATTGTTTTTAAATCAATCCAGAGCCGAAACACTATCATAGTGCATTCACCACTCTATACAATAGGTATGTCAGAGTCTACTAATAACACAGTCTATGATTACTACTATTAACTACACATACCCACAACACATGAGGTCAGCAGTGGATAGCGCTGTTGCCTCACAGCAAGAAGGACCTGGGTTCGATCCCTGGGTGGGGCGACCTGGGAAGTTTCTGTGGAGTTTGCATGTTCTCCAAGTAGTTTGAGGCAGTGGGGTTTCTCAAGTGGTACTGCTTCCACAGTCCAAAGACATGCATGGTAGGTGAATTAAGACCCTAAAGTGCCCAGATGTGCTCTACGACGATTATTAGTGCCCTATCTAGGGTTGTTTCTGCCCTTGCGCCCATAGAGTTGTCAAGGCACCGGCTCACCCGTGACCCCTATTCAGAAATAAGCGGTTCAGAAAATGGATGGACGGATAGACCCACAACACACA
This sequence comes from Acestrorhynchus altus, assembly GCA_034509495.1. NCBI lineage: Eukaryota > Metazoa > Chordata > Actinopteri > Characiformes > Acestrorhynchidae > Acestrorhynchus > Acestrorhynchus altus. The sequence continues at coordinate 20,872,373 of CM067504.1, read as the reverse complement.
CACACACACACATTAAATAAATGAGTCCAGAGTGTCTCATTATATTAGCTGTTAAAGTGATTTTCTTTACAGTTTACAGTTTAAGGCCGATAGAAGTCAATGCTAAGGGCGCGGATTGGATCGGGCAAATTATAACTTGACAGTAACTTTCGAGGCAGAACTAGCACTCAAGGGCTGTGTATCTACAGAGCAGGAAAAGAGGCCCTGGCTTAATTCGAAAAACATTATCTTAAGGCTTTGAGACTACTTTGCAATGTGACTGTAATCTCATTAGCGTCAATGTCATTACCCTCGTTAGTGTCAGGACGGACACCCACAGATTACTCTAATCAACACATGTTGATTAGACATCTACTCCTGTTGGCATCGTAAAGCATCCTGTGCAAATGTGTCTGTGTCTCTCTGGAGCACTTGGGTGCATGCAAATCATATCCTGATAATTAGGTATATACATGCCTATATGTTAAAATCAACAAGAGTAAAGTATATGATTAGCCTCAGTAGCTCGTGTAAGGAGCATGATAATGCGACGCCTCTCGTTTATAAACAACACTTTTCTTCATTTCTTCCGCAATCGGTCTGATCTTTGTTTACACCGGCTGCTTCAAACAGGAAGAAGTCACAGTGTCTTTGAGGGAAGAACAGGACGAGACTGACAACTTCAGTGGAGGGCCATTAAGCCAGACAAAGAATGACGGGAATCTAAATGTGCCGCTCTGTGATTGCCCTGTTCAAGGACACCTCGAGACCAAAGACATGCTAAGGTCAAAGAAACAGAGGCAACAGCGGTCTGCAGTCTGACCAGAAGCTTGGGGCTGAAGGCCCAATCTGGGCCAGAGCGTAGGTTTACACAATACAATGCAAACTGCTGAAGGAAGGCTTATGTTGGCGGGGACTTGAGTTGCTAAAATAAACCTTTGAGAAAGCTTACAGATTCAGTCAACCTCAAACAATCTATGGGATTATAGAGATTATGCAGACCACCCACTTTATTTGTAGAGTTTTTTTAAAAGAGGCTGCCAATGAATAAAACATGTAACAATACAGCTACAGCCAAAATAATCCAATTTAAATGAACCATTATATAAAACACTTTATTGAGACTTAATTACTAACCATTACTTGATTAAAGTTTATATTGATTCTCTGTTTATATTCAAATTAATTGTGTTATCTCGTTTTTTTCACTCACTTTTGTGACCAGTAGTCGTATATATGGATTCCAAACTTGATGTTTATTGAATTCCTTTATATGCAACATAAACTCCCATTAAAAAAAAGTCTTTCGTCAATAATTTTGCCAAGTACCAGTATCAAACACTTGCAAATTTGCTACCTTCATTTATGGACGTTATATGCAGCCAAATACAAAATCACTACTTGCATTAATATTGAACCACACACTGAATGAGACATTTGCTGCACTGTACCATCTCTTCTCAATGTCTAGAATCAATATTAGATTATAAAAATTTGTGGACAGCCCAGATGTGTGCAGATGTACACACACATCCTGTCGGGTCCCTGTAGAGAAGTAGTACCAATAGAATAGAACTCTGTGGAATAGATAAACATGAACCTGTCTTCACCATGTCAGAGCTAACAACCTGTGTGAACTAGATGGGTGTAAAGCCCCCAGCATTGAGCCAGCAGCAGTGCACTTTTGGGGTGAATTGGGGAGTTGGGGATGAGGTGAAGGGGTGTTTATGAAGCATCCTGATCTAAAGCTCTAAAGCTCTTGTTGCTGAATGCAGCCAAATCCTCACAGCAATGTGGGAAAATATATATTATATATAGTCTCTACTCTACACTCTCCAGCTCTCTAATCTCTCTTTACTCAGCACCTTCACCTCCACTTCTATCTCTCCACCCCACACTCTCTATTCTCCAGCTCTACACTCTCTACACTCCACATCTCCACTCTCTATTCTCCACCTGTCCACTCTCTATCTCTCAGCTCCACACCCCTCATTCTCCAGCTCTCCACCCCAGCACCCACCTCCACTTTTATTCTCCAGCTCTCCACACTCTCTATTCTCCACCCTCTCTCCACTCTGTGCACTCCACCTCTCCACTCTCTATTCTCCAGCTCTCCACTCTCTACTCTCCACCTCCACTCTCTATTCTCCAGCTCTCCACCTCATTCTCCAGCTCACCTCACTCTCCACCTCCACTGGCCTGTAGCCCACCTGTGCACTCCAGCTCTCCACTATCTGCTCCCCACCTCTCCACTCTTTATTCTCCAACTCTCCACTCTATACTCTCCACCTCTCCACTCTCTATTCTCCAGCTCCATTCTCCTACTCCCCAATCTCTCTACCCCCCATTCTCCACCTCCACTCTCATTCTCCAGCTCTCCACCTGTGCACCCAGCCTCCACTCATCTGCCCCCACCCTCCGCACTCTCTCCTGTCTCTCCAACCTCCACCTCCACCTCTCCACCTCTATTCTCCAGCCTCCACCTATACCTCCACCTCTCCACTCTCTCCAGCTCTCCACTATCTGCTCCCCACCTCTCCACTCTTTATTCTCCAACTCTCCACTCTATACTCTCCACCTCTCCACTCTCTATTCTCCAGCTTCCACTTATACTCTCCTCCACCTCCACCTCTATTCTCCAGCTCTCCATTCTCTACTCCCCACCTCTCTACTCTCCACCTCTCCATTCTCTATTCTCCAGCTCTCCATTCTCTAATCTCCAGCTCTCCACTCTCCTCTCCCTACAGCTCTCCAGTGTCCAGACCACAGATAAACACAGATAAACAAAGTAACTCACCGGAACGACGCTGTCTGATCGTAGACCGCTGCCAAAGTGCGGCGGTCTGTGCGCATCTGCTCGGCGCTGCCGTTATCCGGACCGCTGTACTCGGCTGTACTGCGCTGTACTCTGTTGTATTCCGCTGTACTGTGCTGTACTTGTACCAGCTGTACTCAACTGTACTCAGCTCTACTCAGCTCTACCAGCTGTACTGCGCTGCTTAAAAAGTTTCGTGACGTCAGTGGAGCGTTTAAAACGGCGCGTTTCTACTGGAATGTTCAGCCTGCTGTTCATTTAAAGGGCTCGCGCTGCACATCTGCTCACAGCAGTGCTCCAGCTGTGTTCTACGCGGGAAAGCACTCTTTCAATTCTGAACCATCTGGATGGGATCTGGCAGCTATTCTTTACACTGTGTCCAAAGGAAACCTAGATGTTTTTCCTTCTCCCACAGTTTCATTTGAAGGTTATTGCTAATATTATGACAATATGTGATTGGTAATATTAAACAAAATAACTATTTGTTTAGAGATTGTGAAAGTTATTGGAAGTGAAAGTTTGGGACAAAATATTAATAGAAAATAATATAATATTCAGTGTTTTATTGTAACCTAGCTGCTACTAATGTCACCTGCAATATCCAGTCTCGCCACTTACGCTGGGGGCGCTATTTTCACACATTTCCTCCAAGACTGAAGCTGCTTTCAAAAACAAGAGACAAGTTTTACCACACAAACACACCCCTATTCACAGCACCAGGGGAGTTAAGTGCCTGTTTCAAAGGCACTTCAGTCATGACCTGCCAGTTCAGGGAATCAAACCGGCAACCTTCCAGCGTTACAAGTCTAGTTCTCTAACCACCAGGCCATAGCTGGCAATGTTTTCAACACACCAGCATTTTGTAAATGAAGTCACATGTTCACATCATTCACAACACTCTTCTGTGGTGCATCCAGGGTGTTCAGTATACGTCACCCAGGACAGGGTGTCAGAGACACTGGATTAAGAGAAGGACAAAGTGCTGTAAGGAATGTTCCATGTCTTGTAAATGGTTGACACACATATCACAGCTTTCAACGGGATAAGCTCCCAGGGAACTGGATACACCAATACATTTTTCCCTTTAAGATACCAATAACTGATTTTTCAAGTACACGCTGATACAGAGTACTAGCTCACTTTCTGATGAAAGCAGGAATTCTAATGAATGCATTTATTTCCCATTATCATATAAATAAAGTGAGCATCATCTGTTTTTGGTATCTGTTTTCATTTTGTATCATCTGTTTTAATATGCACATATGGAAACACAATTGTCTTTGTTCTTGCTAATCAGTGGTTGATAGAACAATTAACGGAAGATGTTGCTCACCTGTGTTTGTGTATTGTATAATCCCAGTGTAACTGCACACATGTTGGATTGCGAGCATAAACAAACCCCCTCCACACACACAAACTCCCTCAGATGTAGTGTGTGCATAATCACGTTGTATGGAAGCAACAGATTCCACACTCTGGATTCCATTTGCTAGCCATGATTTGTTTACAGACACTTTAATAACCAGCCCCCCGAGATAAGGGGATTTGTTCATTGGGGTAGAATGGCAAATGCGAGTGCAACCCATCCAGCTGGAATATGTTCCATATTTTATTATCAGTTCAAAAATAATCTGGTTACTTTTAAACTTTCTCTGCAGAAATGCACTCAAGACCAAACCTGCTGCTGCTGAGATGAAGTCTGAGCCCAGAACAAATAACACATGGTTATAATTTATAGTTTACAAAAAAAAAACAATGTAGAAAGTAAGCTGTAATTAGAATTTTATTCCTTGACTTCGCAATAATTTAAGCTGGTGAAAAGAAGCAGAGAGGAAGATAATGATGCATAAACCTACCGAGAGCAGACAGTTTCGCTCTTACTCTACTGTCAAGGAAAGATGTGTCACAGTAGGTCCTGGCTGCAAGGCAGGAATACGGCTGGACAATATGCAAATACATTGTTTATGGGTCTTCCTGCCTTCAATTTTGTCTTTTGTAAATGAAAAGCTATTCAATTTTGCTGAGATCAAATTACTAATTTCTTTGCCTGAAGAAGCTCTTGCCGCTCATTATCAAACCTGTACTGCACTGCCCTGTTAAGAAGGTTTTGATGGATTTGACCAAATTCAGCAGTTCTACACAGAATCCATCCTAAGCATAATATCCTTATTAGTCACATGCCCATGCCATAGCAGCAGTGCCTAACTAAGGCAGCGTTTGACAGATGATATGCTGTGGATTAACTCGTTCTTTCATTCTGTATACTCATTTAATCTTGTTTGCTGGCTTTCTGAGATGGTTTCAAGCCATCGACCTTGCCTTTCTATATGTGAGTGTTAGCACAGGTTTGAATATATAGTAAACAATGATGCTCTTTACCACTCATTTACAGTGTCTGATTAGACTCTGGGTCTTGTTACAAGAGGGTGTAAAAGTAGTTTCCCTGCTGCTCTATAAAGACTCTAAGAGGGTAGTGCAACTCTTAGTGAGGGATGACTGCTAGACATGCCTCTACAATGCACTCAAAGACATTCTGCCCTTGTGACAGACTTTGAGAGGCAGCACTTGACTAAAACAAAGCAGAACATTCTGACAGAGCTGTTAGGTGTTGGGAACAGTGGTTATGTGAGGGTCACACTGTGAACAGGACTCCCATGTTAAACTGTGGCTGTTAAATATATGATCTCTAGCCCCAAAGCAGTGATTGTAAATGAAATTATTACAGATAACTGCCTGTGTGTGAAACCTGGGTTAAACCTAAGGAATACATAGCTCTGAATGAATCCTCTCCTCCAGGTTTCAGCCATTACATGGCACCAGGTCCGGCCATGGAGGGTGTGGTAGCCACAACCTATAACTTCATTAATAAAGAACAAATCTTTTTGAAGTACTTAGCCTCAAAGTGACAGACCCAGCTCCAGACCTGGATCCTGATTAAAAAAAGCAGCATAAAACCCTGCTTATTTCAATCTGTCATCATCATGGTCCCTATACAGATTTTCTTAATGAATTTGCAGACTTTATAACTGGAGTAGTTATTTCTATTGATAAAGCTTTCATTCTGAGGCTTCAATATTGATTTTGAAAAGACCCAAGACCCACTTAAAATGGCTTTTCAATCTATTTTGAAAGCCTTCTGGTTTACACAAAATGTTATTTTGCCCACCCACTGATGCAACCAAAAGTTAGCTCCATGGTATACTGACCAAACCCTCAATCGAAAACAGACTGTACATAGTTATGAACATAGATGGAGGCAAACTAAATTAGAAGTTTGTATGGAAACAAACTTACAAACTACAAGCAAGTCTTAGTGAAAGCCAACTCATTCTATATTTAATCTCTAATAGATTAAAATAAAAACAACCCTAGACTCCTCTTTTCAAAAGGTGTCTAAACTTACCAGCAACCAAAACACAAGCTCTGTTATTCATGCTGATATTTGTAGCAATGATTTCATGACATTCCTTAAAAATAAAGTAGAAACATTCAACTAACAATTCAAGGTCAAATTAAATCACCAGAGATGGTTGAACACAGTGCCTGCTCTGAACGAACTAAAGTGCACTTCGACCTAGTTAGTGAAAAGGACCTGCTTAGCGTAATCAGCCCCTCAAATCCATCCTCATGTGTACTGATCCATTACCAACACGGTTATTTAAACAGGTTGGTACAAAAACAAGATTCAAATCATCACCATATAGTAAACTCATCCTTTAGGTTAGGTGGATACATGCCCAAATTCTAAATCCACAATTAATCCCAATTTTGAAAAAGACTCCACACAGAGCCTCGTTAATTTTCGTAATATAAATGATTCCTCTATAGCAAAATCCTTCAGAAAAGTAGCGTGTCACAAATAGCCAGTACCCATTCCACAGCCAATAACATACATTAGTTTATTGATTAGCACCAGTCTGGATTTAAACCCAATCATGTTTTATTAAAAGTCACAAATGACCTGCTTCTCTTGATTACTAGGAATTGCAATGTTATTCTAAGAGTTGTTTGATCTTAGTGCCACATTTGACACTATTGATCATATTCTATCCTGCTTCATAAACTAGAAAATCATGTAGGCATCATAGCCCTTAACTGGTTTGACTGACTGACTACCACCAATGTGTTCATGTCAATAATGCAATGCTCTTCTCACCAAGTCTAAGTCATTTTATCACATTAGTCCTGTTCTCTCATCCCATCATTGGCTACCTATTAAAATCCCCATTGACTATATAAGACTGCTTCTAACATACAAGTTGTTTAATAGCTTAGCGTCACAAAATCTTAAAGATCAGAAAAAGATCTTAATCTTGAATCATCATCCCAACAGTATTGGATGGAGCACCAACATTCCTGACAACACAGTACAACCATACAACCTGTCGCGTACACTTTGTTCACAAGATGGGGGACTACTAACAGTCCCTCGAATTAGAAAAATCACTGCTGGGAGACCAGCATTCTCTTTTAAAGTGCCCTATTTCTGGAATAATGTTCCTGCTTCTGTTGACTCAACAAACACATTCTCTGTCTTCAAATATCAATTGAAAACATATCTTTTGGTTAACCCCTTCTTTACAGACTGTCTTTCTGCTGTTGCTCTGTGCTGCACTGATTAGAGGTTTCTGTTCATAACTGCAGTTCCCACCAGACCACTTCCTTTACAGGCTCTTCACCAGATTATTTATGGTTATGTATTTCTCCCCCATGTCCCAAACTGCCCCTACTGCCTAGCTGATGTTGGTTCATGTGCATTTGTGATTGGGTGGCATTACCTGCCTCCGCACATTTCTGCTTAAACCTTCCTAAACTTTCTCTTTCCCATGTACATAGATGCCCAATACTGACTGATCTACCACAATGACACCCAACCCATCTCCCCACTACCCCACTGGCCTCTGATGCTCTTCTCACTTGGGATCTTTGAACTTGCCGAATTAGACCACATTAGAGGCTCCACTGCCAGTTTACGACTGTTTAACCTGCATAGATGTCCATACTACCACTGAACTTGTATCCCATGCTCACTGTTTCTCATAATTCTTTTTCTACCGGTTAAATGTCAGCACTATTACCCAGTAGTCTTTATTATTTTATTCCTTTTCGCTTGTGCTTTGTCTAAAAGCTATCTGGTCTTCGTTAAGAGGTAGGTGTAGTCTCTTTGGAGCCAGTGCTTGCTCTCAAGGTTTCTTTATTCCTAGCCTGAGGAGTTTTCTCTTGCACAATCGCTGCTCAATTAAAAGTGACCTGGATTTCCGGTAAAGCTGCTTTGTAACAATGCCTTTGTTGTAAAAAAAAAGTGTTATATGAATAAACTTTGATTGGTTGATTGATTGAATGATTGATTGATTGGTTGACTGAAACAGTATCACCTTTAGTGACAAGTCCAGGTTCTGGAATCTGATGACATGAAAATAAATAAGAGGTGCAGACATCTGTACCTACAAGTTTTCAAAAGACGTCTGTGTTTCTAAACTAGCAAGATGTTGTTGTTGAAGTCCTGTCCCTTTGTTTTCTGTTTGATCTTCCTACAAACTTATTTCTAATGTCTCTGATCCATTTTTCTGATTCATTTCTGCCATTTTTCACATTCCAGCACCATGGCAGGTGTTCAGCTCTACATTTCAGAGAGCTCTTAATTAAACACATCTAAGGATAGTTTGTGGTCAGGGAATTCACAGTATGGAGTCCCAAATTAAAGATGAAAGGTACTGATGCAACTCTCAGATAAACCACTGTAACAAATGGAAAGAACAGCAGCATGCCTGAGCTCACTCACTCTATTAATATAAAAAAAGATGTATATGAATGTATTGTTGTGTGCTTATGAAAACATCAAATATCAAATACTTTGGATAACATTCATAGTCTTCATATGTATGTGGTTATATGTGATACCTAAAAAATTCTACTATACATGCACTAAAATAAGCATTTACCATATTTATCATATATTTCTGCAGTTTAATTTCACAGAAATGCAGTCTAACACTTTCACTATGCTTCACTTTGCCACCACGTAAGTGCATGACTACCTCTAAGAGCATTTACATGCTGTTTTGGCAAACAACAACACAGGACAGTATTTTGAACACAGAGCTTCAAGTAGCTCAGAGCTTTCATTAGCAGAAGGAGCTTTACCTAACGTTAGCTCAGAGCTTTCATTAGCAGGAGCTTTACCTAACGTTAGCTCTTCTTCTATGCTAAGGAGCTTTACCTAACGTTAGCTCAGAGCTTTCATTAGCAGGAGCTTTAACTAACGTTAGCTCAGAGCTTTCATTAGCAGGAGCTTTACCTAACGCTAGCTCTTTCATTAGCAGGGTTTCTACCTTCTAACGCAGCTCAGAGCTATTAGCAGAAGGAGTTTTTACCTGGCCGTTAGCTCAGAGCTTTATTAGCAGAAGAAGCTTTACCTAACGTTAGCGCAGAGCTTTCATTAGCAGAAGGAGCTTTACCTAACATTAGCTCAGAGCTTTCATTAGCAGGAGCTTTACCTAACGTTAGCTCTTTCATTAGCAGGAGCTTTACCTAACGTTAGCTCAGAGCCATTGTGTTAAGAAGGAGCTTACCCAATGTTAGCTCACAGAGCTTCTATTAAAGAAGAAGCTTACCTAACATTAGCCCAGAGCTTATTAGCAGGCATTTTACTCAACGCTAGCTCCAGAGCTTTCATTGAAGCAGAAGAAGCTTACCCCAACGCTAGCCTGTATTAGTTGCATCGCACTGCAGCCAGGTTTTCAATAAAGCAGCATGAGCCACCCACATTAGCTCAGAGCTTTCATTAGCAGGAAGCTTTACCTAACGTTAGCTCAGAGCTTTCATTAGCAGAAGGAGCTTTACCTAACGTTAGCTCAGAGCTTTCATTAGCAGAAGGAGCTTTACCTAACATTAGCTCAGAGCTTTCATTAGCAGGAGCTTTACCTAACGTTAGCTCAGAGCTTTCACTTAAACATGGAGCTTAACATGGAGCTTCAGTTTAATCATTCTTAAATGAGCAAGCAGTGGCCAGTAAAAGCAGAAAATTGTATTGATTAGCATAACTACTTCTTTGCTGGGGGATATAACTTTTGGATGAAGTAGGGCAAACATGTAAGGTAAACATGTTGCCTACTTTCTGGTTCATGGGCTAATCTGATGGATGGATCAAATGGAGTCTTGCCTAATTTAATTCCAACAGACAGACTATACAGAAAAAAGTTTGAAAAAATTCTCTCTGCATTATTTCTTCTCTGCCAGTTCATATTAAATTAATAAAAAATATGTAGATAATAAAAGAGAATCATGAAGATGAGAAGACAGGCTAAAAGTACATTAACAAAAACAAAATGAATAACAATACAAACTGTCCTGTGGATCTTAGGGAATAAAATAATGAAATACTGAGAAGAATATGGGACACATGTCTTAAACAGGACTGTTAGTGCAGTTCAGACCGAAGTCTCTTAATTCCAATAATGTCCCGTCCAAGGCAAACATGCAAAGTGCTGCCATTTGTTTAGGCCAGTCGCCTCACAAGCATGTCCAATAGAAATGCAGAATTAGACTCACTCTCATTTGCTCCTCTATAATTTTCTCTTACAGACGCTGATTACTTTTAGATTATTTGACTGCATGTGGGGGTATAACTCTATATCCATGAATATTTCATTTACCAATCATTTGTTATGGAACAAGCCCCTATAAGTGAGCTTTTTTTATTGACTTTGCAGTGTCTTTATATCCATGAGAAGATCTTATGTGCCATTAGGGCTTGATAATTAACAGGTATGCACTAGTCATAAGTAAAGCTATTTATGCAATGTAATTTAAGCATCTATTAGATGCTGTTTAAGTAAAATATGCCAGAATTTTCATATGTTTATATTCTGTGAATTTACTGAGTAGAAAACAGGTACAGGACTTATGCAAGTATGTATGTAAGTTGAAAAAGATGTGTTAATTAAAATAACCTTTTATAAGTTATTAAATCAAAATGAATTGCACCTTACAAACGTTTCACTTTGATTAGCAGTTGAGTTAGTCTATGAACTGGGTGCCATTTGCGTCTGCACCTTTAGATGAGGTGTATTAAGCACAAATATGTGCCATAAAAGTTAACACACATGAAAAAAACTATTAAAATAGTAGTTTATCATCATATGGCCATTTTCATACCTGTACTGATAATTATAATTTAAAATACCACCAAATAATTGTTTTTTTTTTTTTTTTATGAATTTCATTATTATGTATCCTGGTTTACATAAAATATATTAATTAAAAATAAAATATTTTGTGTAACGTCTATAATTTGATTGCATCCCTCAGTTTGAATTACCACCCCATCATGCTAACTTGTACAGTCTATAAATAAAGTAATGTTGCTTTAATAACATCACTTTCTGGACCATATCTTTCTTCTACAGGGTTTCTCTGTTGGACTCCAGTTAAAAGTGAGCATCTATTAACAGCTAGGACCATCCAGTAACAAAAAAGACTGATTCTGATAGCTGCTTTAATTTATTTGTTGCTTTGTCATGTTAGACAAGGTCAACACAATCACCCCATCACAGAGAATAGACAGGAAAAACAGGACAGGCATGAGTGCTGAATAAACCAGTGGAAACACAAAGAGCATAGAGCACAGAGAGCAACAACATGAACTGTCTGTGTTTAAGATAGTCTACATGCTGTCAGCCCCAAAGACAAACCAGTTAACATCCCCAGCACCAGTTCAGGGAGACCAGCTTCTACACTGGTGCTCTGGTCAGATGGTCAGAAAGTGTCATTTGAAGCTAAGCTGCACATTGATAATGTGTTCTTGTAAGAACATTTTAAAAATAAATAAACATCAGCTAACAATACTGTATTTTATTCAATTTAGTTCTAAAAGCATGAGTGCATAATGTAACCAATTATTCTCTTCTATACTAGGTTTTTCTAAAAGAGAAAAACAAGAACAAGAGACATGCTACAACAAAACTGGGAATCCGTTGAACAAAACTACAAGGCTAAAGATTAACAAAGAACAAAATTGCAGGCCAAACAAAGCACAACATGGAATAAAGAAAACAAGGAAAATCTGTGAATAATGATGAGGGCAGGGTTATAAAGGAGACATATGTGGAGACACTAACGAACAGGCAGGGCAACACTCAAACACATCTACTAGAGCATCTCAACCTGTGGGCCGGGGACCACCAGTGGAATGTGAAGCACTCTAATGGTCCCCCAGCCCATTCTCAGGGGTAGACAGTAGCCCATACTGGAGTCATTGGGCACAAGGCAGGAATACCACCTGCACAGGGCACTAGCCCATCACAGGTTATCACACAGGTTATACACACACACACACACCCACACACACCTAGAGGCAATTTAGCATGACCAATTCATCTACCACATGGATATTTGGGAGGTGAGAACCTGTGCAGAGAAACCAAACTGCTCACAGAAAGTGACTCGAATACCATCTCCCAACTCCAGTGTCCCAGTCCCCTGAAGTTGTGTGACACAAGCAGTACCTGTGGCATCATTGAAATGAATAAAAAACACTAATTTACATAAAAAAGTTTTGTTTTCTTGTGGGCCATTACACCTTCTAGTATGACGCATGTTAAACACAACAACAACAACAACAACAACAACAACAACAACAACAATAATAATAATAATAATATATGTATAATGTACATAAAAAAAAAAAAATAATATTTTGTGTCTTTTATTATACATATTTTGCCAGTGTATGTCATGTGTGTCACTTGTCAGTCCTGTCTCCCCTGTCAGTTTCCCCCATGTGCTCCTTGGCTCCTGGTTTGTTTTTGTTTTGTCAGTCTCCTCTCATTTCCACCTGTGTTTCATTTGTGTCCCCTTCGTAATCAGTTGTTTTAGGTGTGTCCAATTGTTGTGTTGTATTTAAGACCCGTTGTCCCATCCTGTCTTTTTCAGTCCACTGTAATGTTGCCTGTGAAAGTTGTCAGTGTTTCTGTTGGTTACCGGTTTACTTTGTTAGTCTTTGTTAGTGTATTCAGTTCGGCTTGTGCTTTGTGTTCACTATTAAACCTTCAACCCCTGCGTTTGCTTCCGCACCTTTCCTCATCTCTTCCATTCGTCCATTCCTGACTGTATGTTTGACATATCACACCAATGTCTTGCTTAAGGAGTCCTAATCAACTACTTATATAGCTTTGTCCATACACTGTTTTAGAATATACAGTAATTCAGGCTGAATTCAGATGTGCATAAGTTTCCAGTTTATTCACTCATTTGTGTGGGGAGATTAGATTTTTTGCTGATTTTTTTAAATCTATGGCCTTACAAACATATTGAATAGGCTTGTTATTGCTATAGCAAAATAGTCGTCAGCATCAGTCCCTGGGAATAACCCACACACATGAATTTTTTGTTTTGATGTCTCCAACCAGCAGCGCAGCCCAAAAGCAGCCTCCACGGGATGTCACAGTTGATTTGCTCTCTGTGGAGGGCTTGGGCAGGGTGTCGAACAATTGCATCACACAGCCACGCTAATGATGCTATTTAAACACAGAGGACGATCATTTTATAACGCCTCTTCCTCCTCTCTGCACCCCTCACTCTGTCTCTCAACCCGCCTGTCAGTCTTGGGGGAGGCAGCCATAGATTTGTGCACGAGCCCTGGGGCCACAGTGATGGCACACAGCAGCAGCAGCAGCAGGGACTCTAAACATTACCAGTAATCAGTCCGTCAGTGGCTGAGAGCAGAGTGGGCAGAAGGCAGGCAAAGCGAATTGTTCAAATGAGTCCTGGGAGGGAAAGGGAATCTGACCTGCAGCAATGCATCCCACATTAAAGTTGAGTACACTTTGTTGAGTTTTTTTTTTCCCTTCACCCAAAATGTAGTCAAAGAGCCAAGACAAGTTTTGTGTCCAAAGGTGCTACAAGGCAAATGTAGCTCACAAGTCTGTCAACCCTATAAATAAACCATATGCAAATTATAAGCTTAACACATACTTCCAAGTAGACTGGCTTATGTGGTTTCTGACACTCTATGGCCTACTGTTACACATAAAACCAAATGTACATATTTTGCATAGCTAAAAACAACGCCACTCAGCCATAACCTTAACCTTTTATAGCTCTAGGCCAATTTTTAGGATATTTTCATAGAGTGACATACTTTTATTTGCCAAAGAAATTTAAAAGGACTATATATAGGACTATATGGGTAATATTTATAGTCACACATGCCAGATATTGTTCCTTGGCTTCTCAAACCTGAATGAGAATTTGACCATCTTTTGATCTTTTGCAATTGCCCCTACAATTGTTCATGTTTTGTGCTTATAAGGACTAAAACAGGCTTTGGGTCTTCAGAGAGATCTTCAAAGAGATGGGTCTTCAGTCCGCATTTGAAGACAGCGAGTGACTCAGCTGCTCAGACCCCCAGGGGAAGTCTGTTCCACCATTTTGGTGCCAGGACAGACAAAAGTCTGGATGCTTGTCTTCCTTGTGATTTTGAGGGATGCTGGCTCAACCTGATCTGTACATGATGCTCATCAGGCAAGAGACTGACCAAGCACCTGAGCGGCCACTCTATACAGAAAGGGTCAAATTCTCTTGATGTTGTAAAAGAGAAATCTGCATGACCGAGTCAAGTTTGCAACATAAGCAGAGAACGATAACTGGTCATCCACTACAACTACACCAAGGCTCTGTGCTTCTACAGATGGAGTGAGTCCTCAAGAAACGTCAGCAAGGCAAGCTGAGATGTGAGATGAGAGTTGTGTGTCATCAGCTTAGCAGTGCTAAGAAAACCCATGAGAAGATATTAGTTTGCCAAGAGAATGAGTGTAGAGAGAGAAGAGAAGAGGACCAACCACTGAGACTTGTGGAACACCAGTGGAGAGTCTGCATGGAGCAGATGTGGCACCCTGCCATGTTACCTGATAAGAACACTCCTCCAGATATGATGTAAACCATTGGCATGCAGAACTGGTGATTCCAAGGCTACTGAGGACTGACGCAGCTGGAGAGCTGATGCAGCGGGAGCCGTGGACCCTGGAGCTGCATCGGACACTGCAGACACTGGAGCAGTTGCAGTGGGAGCCATGGACAAGCAAGCAAACAAATACAGCTGAGATACGGGACTTTAAATGCACGGACATGGACTGGAAACACCTGGGGATTATTACACATGGGCAGGGCTACACATTAGATTGGGCGGAGCAAGGGCAGAGATGACACCAAAAAAAACCAGAGACATCTGCTGAAAGCATGTGGAGAAACAAAACACAACAACAGGAAGTGACAGACATGGAAGCCTAACAGGACAGAAACGTGACACCAGTCAGCATGCAGATAATGGATAAAGTCCTGCTATTTTTTGCTGAAAAATGGGAAAAGTGTTTGTTCTATTTTATTGTTGTTTATTTGCACATACTTGGTTTTAAATTTTGATAGGAAAAAGATACTGTTTTATTCTGTCATGTATCTGTCCTGTTTAACTCCCATGTCTTTCTCCGTTCTGTTTTGTTTTGTTTCCCGATGTGCTTTGTAGCACACAACTGGGTTTTTTTTGGTCTTGTCGCCACCCAAGCTCAGCCCCATTCCCACGTGTGTCTCGTTTGTAACCCAGCCCACCTGTAATTTAACCCCAGCTGTTTCGAGTCTTGTCCGTATATATGGTCCTTGGTCCTTGGTGGCATGCAATATGTAGATAACACCACCCTGCTTCCTGATGCGCTATGATGTGATCCCTCTCAAACTCATCCAACTACTTGAATTGCATTCAAACTCTTCTCCAATACATACTAACTTTGCAATGAATGCTATCAACACACGCAATGTGACAACTTTATATATACTCAGTCAGTGAAAGGGCAAGTAAAATTAATTCAATTATTGCATTATTGTATGTATATTGTATATATTTGCTTCCATTGTATTTTCCAATAACCTACCAGGTTCTGTTTACACATGAGCTACCCCAGCCATTATCTGGGTTTTGGTTTTGGTTTTGTACTGGCACTTATGAAGGTGAACTGTCTCTTCAACTTTTGTTTCAGTAATGGTTTCTTCTGTCCAGCCGTTTACTAGATTTTGGAGCTGGACAGTGCTCCACTGCTCCACAACTCAGCTAATCTTTACACCCCTCTAGCCCATGTCTTGCATTAGTGTTGACATGGTGCCAGTGGGTTCATGTTTATTTGCTCTAGAGAGTCCTATTCTATTGTAAGTAACTCTCTAAATTGACTGGACAAGATGTGTATGTGTGCATTTGCACATCTGTATCAGCAATGGGTGCAATGTAAAGTAGCTGAATGCATGTATTAGAAGGGTTGTCCAGAGATATTTAAAATCTGTAACTTATAAATCCGACTTTTAGCTGAACTACTCTTTTAACCTCATGGGATCTATCCCTGGACTCCATAATATGTTTGTCTGTTTGTGATGCAGAGTTGAAGAGTTGCTTTTGAGGCATGTCCCTAAGACATCATTATCCCTGCCACTCAGCACAGGCTGTGCACAACTTCCTAACGTTTTGTGTTGCAATGGTGTGCAAACCTTATTCCGAATGTCTTCTCAGAAAATCAGATGTAGCACATAGAGTATATTTACAGGTTATTGTTCTTGTTTGAAGAAGGACTGGATTGCCTTTTGCAGTTGATATCAATGAAATATTCTTTTGGCGAGAAATGTTATGCAGTGGTAATGTCTGAGAATACGAGTTGAATAAACAGGATTATACATCTAAGCTCATACATGCCAGAACCTGCATTTAAAGCTGGCACTGATATAAAAGCAAATCCACATTATTGTAGTCAACAACAAAGAAACCTTTCAGCATTGCTTTCTGTAGCTGCCGTATGCCAGCTCAGATGGATCAAATCAGTGTATACAGAGGGTCTTATGCTTTATACGGCATGAAAGAAGTCAGTCTGACTGCTGCAGAATTTGGGATGCAGTTCGGTCTCAGGCAGATATTTAAATGATTACAGATGTGGTCTGATTAGACCCCCATTATCCCCCAGTACAAGTGCCCCCCCAACACACACACACACACACACACACACACACACACATATACACACTATTCTATAACTCCCCACTGAACCAGCAGGTGGGTTTAATCTGTTCCACTGTCTGTTTGAAGATGGGCTGCTGTGAGTGCAGGTGTACTGCAGGGCACTGCACTCCTTTTTACAGTAAGTGGATTCCTGTGGTGTGGTGTGTGTCAGTGCGAGTGTTCAGGTGTGCGTGCGTATGTGTGTGTGTGTGCCTACGTGTTTGGGAGAGGTCACATGCTGTAGAGAGGATATAAATTTGATTTAAAGAATGAAGCAGTGAGCATTTTGCTGATTTACTGAGGCTCTGTCCAATGCTCTTAATTTGTGAAGTCATTGATACTGCCAGAGAACTACCCTAATAAAGCTACAAGTCAAAAGTTTGGACACTCATGACTGAAGATATTAGAGATGACATGATGCTACTTTTTTATATTGATATTAAGTTTTGAGTTTAAGCTAATTATACACTATTATATACACTATATTTTGCACTAGTATCAGCATTATACACTATATGGGTACATTTATTTGGGCACCTGCTCATTTTTGTTGCTTCTGCAATTGAGGAAATAAAAAAGATTAATCCTGCATTTGTTGGAATGTATCTATTGTCCAGATAAACTTCTTACTAGGTTCTGGAGCACTGCTATGTGTGAGCTAAAGTGTGGGGCTGCATTTAGACCCATACACGTGGAAACCTCAGTAATGTGTATGTATCCAGTACTACAAAAATATATTATTACATACTTTATTATGATCAAATAAAAACATCTCTACTAGTCAAACACTTTTACCTGTTGGTCACATTTTTAAATACACAAAACCATTACTATATGTTTTGTAGAGTAATGGACATTTTTGTAAGGTTTTGAGAAGTGGAGGTGTGTCCATACTTATGACTGCTACTGTGTACTGCACACACACACACACACACACACACACACACACACACACACACACACACACACACACACACACTACCTCTTTTATTGTATCTATTATTTATTTTAAGCTATTTTTTATTTATATATGCCTTTAGTTATTTACCACATACTATATTTAACTATATTTATTTATTTATTACCTGATTGCTTATTTATGCACACACACACACACACACACACACACACACACACACACACACACACACACACACACCAGTCTTCTTCCTCTGAAGGGGAAAATATTTATTTATTTAAACTATTTAAAGCAATTATGTATTTGTTTAAATTATGTTATTTACCAAATATATTTATTTACTTAACATATACTATATTTTTAAAGTACTTCATTATTTATGCATCTGACACATGGACAACTTGGACAACTTTAATTTAATGTATATATTTCCAATCATTTTATATCAATATATTTTACTTCTTTCTTTTTCCTTCTGTCTAATCAAAAATTATGTTATGTGTGTTTATTTGTAAACAATATATTATATTTTTCAATATTAGTATTTAATTGCCTATTTAATTTGACCTATTTTACCATTAACATATTTCATTTATTTAAAAATCATAATGTAAAATGTATTAATAATGTGTTTATTTCTCTGTGCTACTTATTTCTTTATTCACACACAGTTTTAACATTTTGGGATATAAATTGAAAAGGGTAACAGCTGGTGTTTTCTCACTCTTTTTTCCAATCTTCTTCTCTAGCCTCTTTTTTCTAACAACTGTTCTCTGTCCGTTGTTAAAATCATTGTCTTTGTACTGGTTTTGCTCTGTGGTTATAATGGTGAAATGGTGGTCAGTGAAGCAGAGAATGGAGTGATGTAAATTTTTCAGACTATCAGTACAGTATGGGACTGCACTGCCACGGCCTGTGGGCCACCTTCTCTGAGCAAGAGCACACACCAGCATGTTCTTCTCTTCTGAAGGGGGATTAGAGCTATTAATTTAACTATTTAAAGATGTTATTTGTGTATTTAAAGTATGATTTACCAAATGCATGTATTTATTTACAATATACTATTTAAAAAAATATATTTATTTATAATTTATTTATGCACACACAGCATGTCCCACTCTCAGGGGAAAAATCCATACAATTACTATTTAACTAATTAAAGAAGTTAATTATTTATCGGGACTCTACTCCCATGTCCTGGGGGCACTTTGTCCTAGCAAGAACAGTTCTCAGGCAAGGCTTAGAGCCTTTCCTGCTTTTATGTAATTTGTTAGATGTATGGAATGTGCTCAGTGGTGTAGCTAAGAGCTCACAGGCACCGGTGCAGACAGAATTACAGAAACTCCCACCAGCCATAGGAAAAGTGCATTCAATGAATAAAAAATGTAAATGTAATTTGCATGTTTTTCTGCTACTGTTGAGTTTGAAACCAGTGGCACAGCCAGGATTTGTAGAATTGCAGCAAGAGTGTCTAATGATATGACTGTACTTGTTTCACACTGTATTTACTCTGTAGCTTTTAATACAGCAAGCAAATGACTGGGGTGATCAGGTACCACCTACTCTCCCCACCCAAATACTCTTAAAGGACACGTATATCTTTCATCTTTAGAACCCTAGGTTCATTATGTGGGATGTTTTTGAAGTTTGAAGTACTTTTATTCACCAAACAAAATGAAAAATATTTATAGGATACAGACACACATGGCAGATATTCTTATTTTCAGGAGATCAAAGACTACTCATACATGTCTTCTTAAATTTAAATATGTATATGAATTTGACCATGTTTTCATCAAAATATATACTTGTGCCAAGTAAAACACTCAGAAATCCTTTTGGAAACTGGTTATTCAGAGTTGGCTATAAGCTGAAAATTCAAGCGTTTCATTAGTTATTTGTAATTATTAGATTGATAAGGACTATGACTGATCGGCAAGAGGGGGTAGAACTTATGATGTCACTGACCCAGATATTGTGTAATAGAAGAAAATGAGAAGCTACATTTTATTTCAGAAAGAAAGTCCTGAGAAGGGATAGTACTGATATATATATGGTCAGTGACATCATTAGTTCTACCCCCTCTTACCGATCAGTCAGAGTCTGTATGCATGTTGTGCATGAACATGTGGACAGAGCAGTAAACATACAATTGAAGGCTCTTTTGACACAATGATTAATTATTTGTTATAATCTGTGTAACATGTCTGTAAGTAACTCTGATCCTGAGTTAGTTATGAAGCCTGGATCTCAGGTTCTAAGAGTTAATGTGTTGTCCTTTTTAGCGGTGTCATGGAGACCTTGGAGATTGTTTGTGCTTTTGAGGATCGGAATGTTGTGCTGAATACTGTTATCAGGACTTTTGCTCTACTCGACAGAAATGGGCTTAGGCAACGAGTATATGCACCATGGGTTAAAAAAAGCTATCTGAGTTATGACATGCTCATAACCTCTCCTCTCTCTTGCCTACCATATGATGTAAAGCTGCATATAGGACAGAAGAGTTTTTACAGGCCATACAACCTTTTTAGAGCATGCTGTGCTCATCTTCAAGCTATTGGAGCCACAGCAGTGGAGCCTTTCATGGTCATCAGTGCTGGTGTTGGTTAGACATGCTGACGTAACTAGATTGACAGATTCCATCCATTTTTTTTACTTGTCAGAAATATTTTGTTTTTTACTCCAGTAACTCTGGTTTCCTCCTACATTCCAAAAACATGGATAGTGATATCAACTGCCCTGGTGTCTGTGTGTAGGAATGTGTGTGTCTGTATGCCCAGATATACACTGCCCCTCTGTCCTTGGTGAACCCTCTCAGTGCTCGATGCAGTCCTCCAGCTGGATGGTTGTTTCTGGTAGAGAGTACACTGTGGGCGATTGCCTGCTGCTTCTCACTGGTGTGGGTTTGGCAATACTCCACAAAGATAACAGGTGCACTATATGGACAAAAATATTACGACACGCATTACAGCTAGAGGACCTTATGTTATATTCCATTCTAAATCAATAGGCTTTACTATGGAGTTGGTCACCCTTGTCAGCTATAATTGCAGGTCCCAGTACTTGTGTATATAGTATGCATTTAAGCCCAGATGAGTAAGTCTTTCAGATTGACAGGTTCAGTTGGAGTGACTGCAAGTGTTTTTCCCATATAACCTATTGAAGGCCAAAACAAAGCCTATTAAACTGGGCTTTGTCTTGGCCTAATAATCACAAAACATCTAGGGAATGATGTGTTTTTTGAAGTATCTACATACAGTGCATCTAGAAAAATATTCCCAGCACTTCACTTTTTCCACATTTTATGTTACAGCCTTATTCCAAAATTAATTCAATTAATTTTCCCCTCAAAATTCTATACACAACACCCCACGTTGACAAAGGCTTTGACAAAACATTTGCTTGAAATCTTTGTGAATTTATTAAAAATAAAACACAAAAATATAACATAAGTATTCACAGCCTTTCCCATGATGCTCAGGTGCATCTTGATTCCACTGGTCATTGGAGTGTGCCTGTGGTAAATTCAGTTAATTGGACATAATTTGGAAAGGCACACACCTGTTTATATAAGGTCCTATAGTAGAGAGTGCACATTGGAGCACAAACCAGGCCACAAATTCTAAGGATTCTAATTGTCTGTTGACTGCAGAGACAGGATTGTAGTGAGACTCTGGGCAAGAGTACAGAAAATGTTCACAATGAGCACAGAATTTTAGAAGATGATATTACATTTACATACAAGATGACATTAGAATTTTAAAGATGATAGACAGCTTGGATGTGGGCAAAAAAAGCATAAAAATGTAAACAAACACTGAAGGGAGATGCTGTCAAAATTTTATGACAAAGAATGCTTGTGACAAGTGCAGCTGAATTCTTATCCTCTAGAGACTCATTAATCCACAGTCAGTAGGCCTATGTGCAATACACAGACATCAGACTGGTCATTTTATCAGAAACATCTCATTTGAAATTCCATTCACTTGTTATTTTATTTGAAAAACTTACCTCATACACCCATTATCGGTGTACATCTACCATTTTCATCAGTGGTCAGTTTCAGACCATAGGGCTGCTCATGATGTGAAACTGAGTTGGACATTTACATTTACATTTTATTCACCTATGAATAAGAAAAGTATTTATAGGAGACTGTCACACATGCCAGATATTGTTATTTCCAGCTGATCCTAGACTACTCAAATTTGTCTTTGAGATGTATAAAATAGAATTTAGATATTTCCTTATTAGGAATAAAAAACACAATATTTGGAAAATTGGAAATTGATCATCTAGAGTATTTTTGAGCTATAAATGGAATAATCCTGATGGGCAATTTGTAAAAATTAGATAAACAATGATATTTACAATAATAAATTCTTAAAAATATTTGATAGTGGTCCAAATAAAATATAAAAACAACAACTGGAATGCCCTTTATTGTTTTTTGTTATTTATGCGTCAGAATTATCTTTTCTTCTGACCTTTATTCTGAAATTTGAACACATGTGAGACACATCCCTTCTTGCTGATCAGTTAGTCTGCATGCAGATTGAGCATGTACACATGGACAGAGCAGTAGACATGTACTGGGTGGCTCATTTGGCATTTAATTCAGCTGGAAACAAGTTAATTTTAGATGGATTACTCACTGATGGTACCACAGTGTTTAGCTAGGGTCTCGTGGTATGTTAAGTGTATCATGTATGTAGGTTACTCTGATCCTGAGATCTTGGGCTCTAAGAGTTAAGGTTTGATGCACCTGGTACTGATAGGCAGAGCTGGACTTTCATATATGCTTACCAAATTAATAAAGTTAATAATAATATGTTAATGAATAAAGTTTGACTAAATTAAATCATTAAAAACTCAGGGAACGATACTGAATAGGAGACTTGCTCAATAGAATCTCAGTTGTGAATCTTGAAGCAGGAAAATGCTGTGTTCCATCAATAAACCTGACTTCAATTCCTATAAGTCTAGGGAATTGAGCCGACAACCTTCTGGTTCTTAAACTTATAAAACGGAACTTGAGTTGTGGAAAGTTAGCCATGTGAAAAGAATGAAAGCTGTAATTAAAAGTGTGGACTCATTATGATTTTTCTCTGAAGCAAATGAGAAAGCTATACTTGACGGCTGATTTGACTGTAAATTAATTAAATGAAGGGTAATCTCTTATATCCGAATAGTGCACAAAATGCAGGAACATATCTGTAAACAAGGGCAAAGGTACAAGGGTTTGCATACATTCACATGCTGGGAATGTTCACAGCAGTATATAGCATCATCTGTGTTATAATTAAAGTTATATTAATCATGTGCAAGTATAAGCTGATAACATTTCCTGTTTCTCATGCTTGTTTTCGTAGTGCGTTATGGGATGGTATTTTATAAGACTCCACCTCCCAGTCTTCCCTGCTCTGCCACCTGACTGATCA
Source organism: Acestrorhynchus altus (assembly GCA_034509495.1). Classification (NCBI taxonomy): domain Eukaryota; kingdom Metazoa; phylum Chordata; class Actinopteri; order Characiformes; family Acestrorhynchidae; genus Acestrorhynchus; species Acestrorhynchus altus. The sequence continues at coordinate 20,849,190 of CM067504.1, read as the reverse complement.
CGTGACACGTGACTGATCACATGACTGTTCTCCATCACCTGAGTACTGATTCATTTCACCTGTGGTGGGGCTGCCCCTTGTTCAGTTCAGGCCTAGTTTTGACTTTCTAGCATCTCTTAGCACTCTTTACAAAACCTTTTTTGTTTCTCGTGTTTCACGTTCCTGTTTACCACCCGAAAGTATGCTTATCCATCATCCCTCATCTCAAGGGCCTTAGAACAGCTCAGAGATGCTAAGTTTTTCACTAAATTGGAATTACGCATTTCGTATCAGGGAAGGGGACGAGTGGAAAATTCCATTTGTTACTAGGTCATTACAAGGACATTACAAATACCTGGTCATGAGGTACGGTGTGGCCAATGCACCATCTGTCTTTCAGTCATTTATTAACACCCTCACAGATACGTGATCATATTCATTGATGACATCGGTTATGTATGTTCTGTGCTCCATAGGTTGTTAAATAACCAACTTTTGGTAGAAAGCAAAATGTGTGAATTCCACCTCCAGTCTGTTTTTTTCTTTGGGTATGAAGTGACATGGAACGGTGTAACCATGAGCGACCAGAAGGTGCAGGTTGTCGCCCACTGGCCAGTTCTTTAATCTGTTAAAGTGTTGCAGTGCTTCTATGGGTTTGTTCATTTTTAGGAGGTTTATATGTGATTTTAGCAGCATCACAGTGACCCTTGCAACTCTCTTAAAAGGCGCTCCTAAAAAAATTCACCTGGTCAGAACAGGCAGGACAAGCATTTGAGGAACTAAGGAGGGCTTTCACTTCAGCTCCTATCTTGAAGCATCCTAACCCTGCTGTCCTTTTTGTCATAGAGGTGGTTGCCTCTGTAAATTAGCTCTTAATTATGAATTAAAATCTAACTTAATTTTGGGAAATGGCCATGCCCCAATCTCCTCCCAATCAGCCTAGTCCACAACACCGTTGTCCAACAGATTCGCATCCTCCACCTCCCCATGGCCTCCGATTGTGCTTGTGCTTCTCCTACCTCCTCGGACTCTCAAAACGCTCCGAAATCCAGCCCAACACATCAGAGTTAAATTTAGAGTTTCTAGTCCATTAACCATATCTAAAACATTTTCTTTGTTACTTTGTTAAGTAGTAAAATCCACAGCAATGAAAATTGCAAAATTATTTCAAAATGTTCGGAGTCACAGAGCTCTCACCAGCTTTCAGAGCTAGTATTTATCACGGTTTTAGGTCTTGTTTTTAGAATTAATATATTAGATGCTTATTTTGTTCCCTCCCCACTCAGGTATACTACAGATTTCAATTAAAAAAAAGACATTTAAATGGCTGCTGCTTTAAAGCCCTCATCTTTCAGAGAGAGGAAGAAGAAATCAAGCTCTGTTCTCACTTCAGATCTGAAAGTATTCACAGGTGTTTCTGCCTGTCCCTCTCTAACTGAGAAATGCACTGAAGCTGCTGGTATTGTCGTAGCAATGACCTTTTTTAGAAAAGCAGAAAATGTTCTAACTTCTAAAACTGAATTTTGAACACCTAAACAATCTCCCTGTAGTAAACGAAACTCTAAGTGAGTCTTCTGAAAGAAATGTAATAGAGGTACATTGTCATGGCTTGCGTCTAATTTTGAGATTTCTGTTAGTAGAGTTGTTTTAAAGTGTCTCTGGTGAGAGACTTTTATTTTTAAGGTTTACCATCAGGTTTGATAGTATTATTCTTCCACATCATTAAAAAATGGACCTGGCAATTTTGTTAGCAAGTGATGTTAACATTAGTGCATGAATGTCCTAACAAGGGCTCGATATTGCACTTTTTGACTGTTCATTTGCAGAGGCCTCTTGAAGCCTTGGAGACGTTAATCAGGACTGAGAGTGTAACAGACTTAGAATTAGGATAAATTGCTGAATATGGATAGATTGGAAGGCTGTTGGCCAATTAGCGACCTGACTATTTTAACAAATGGGACATATAATTAAATCATAATTAAATTCTGATATTTGTGAGAAAGCTTTGTTGGGTGAGTCAGACAATGTTTCGGGAATTGAGTGCAATTCATCAAACTCAGATGTCAGACAAAGTACAAAGTTCTGACTTTGAATTAGTCATTGTCTGTGACAACCCCCTTCCACAGAACACAGTTTAAAAAAATAATTGTAGCTCTGAAAGTCCAATTAAACGAGAAAAACTTGCATCTACTTTCACAAAATTCAGAATGAACAATCAACCGCTTCCTTTCGGAGAGTGTTTTCACACGTTTCCGCTTCTGAGCTGTTTTCATCATTGGTGTTAACCTTACAGCATCCATTACCACCCACCCCGCAACCACAATTGCACATTAGTTCCCTTTGAATAATTGCCAGTTAATTGCAGTCTTTAGAGCTCCGTGCTGTTGGAATGATGGCGGCTGAAAGACTGAGACTCTGACCAGCCTTTTCATGCCTAGGCTGAATTTATGAGTGCAGGTTTCATTATAGCCCTTTCATCAAGCTCCTTGATGAGCTGCTAGAGGCAAGGGCATCGAGGCAGCCTTTGCACGTGAATCTGCTCTCTAACATGATTGGAAAAGGCTCTCAGATGGCTGGCAGGTCTGTTCCACTGGTCTGTAATCAAATGGCATTGAACTAGCAATACAGAGAACTGTAATGCAGAAGTTAAAGTACACCTCAATCACTGGAATGAAGGATACAAATGCAGATTGGATACTGGAATAGGTGCCAGACTGGATAGAGGAGCAGGTGGCAAGGTTAGGTCTAATTCAGTTTGGTTAATTATTGATATTCTTTGTATTTTTGCATGTGAAGTTTCCTAGAAAATGATATGTGGATATGCAGACATTTTCTCATTAAATATACAAACATTTACTTATTTCTAAAACAAAACTGTATGTTTTGGATGATGTCTATTGTGAGGTCAATCACTGTGACTCAAAAACCTTGTATCTCCATTTTATTGGAGAAAATTATTATTATTATCATTCATTCATTCATTCATTCATTCATTCATTCATTCATTTATTTATTTATTTATTTATTTATTTATTTAAGTATGTATGTATGTATGTATATATGTATGTATTTATTTATTGCTGTTTTTCAATCCAAAGATTTGTCTCAAGATTTGTCTGTCCAAAGCAGAAGTCCTGGTCTTTGTTCACCTCCTTGTACACCTCCCATAAAAATCACACTTGTTTCATCTCTTTCTGACAGTAGATGCTGTACTTATCAATCAGATATCAACTGTGGCAAGAGCAACCTGTATGCCCTGAGGATACATTTTAGAACTGTCGGAGGCTACTTTACACATCTTGTTTCTGTGCCCTTGGGCTGGTCTGGCCTGGCCATACTAGCAGTTGTTTCACTTGTAAATGATTTAGCAGACAGTGGCTGATTTCTAGAACTCTTTGGATCTGGCTGTGGTTATCCCACTCACTTCAATCAAGAGCAAACCACAGTAAATGATGTTTAATTTAAACAGGCTCCTTCAAAATCCTCTCTAACCGTAGTCTAATCATCTGCAGCACGTTCCAATCATCTGCGTGTTTCAATCATCTAATTTTAGGTATTTTGTGGAATGTGGAAGCATTCTTGATTGGAAAACCAAGAGCTAGTTTATTGCAGGGCAGAATACCTTGCTTGAGTCGAAACATTGTAATTGATTGAACAAACATTTACTAACTGAGCTTAGCCTATACACACTGCCCGGCAAGGTCATTAAACACAACAGGTTTACCATTAACTGTAACGGACTAAGTACCTGTGCGTAATGTGCCAAATGCCACCTTAAGGATCCAGTAACAAGCACCACACTTTTATAGAGTAAAGTGCTGGCAATGAACAAATTAACAGGAAATGCCTGCTTGGTTGAAATCCCAGGATGAATGCGTGGACAGACATTGAATGGATGTAAATTAATGGTGTCTAATAATGTACTCACACACCGATCAACACTCACTACCTATTGTTTCAGCTTCACTGACCATACAGGAGTTGAGAGTTCTATAATTACAGGCTATAGTCCATCTGTTTCTCTGCATACTTTGTTAGCCTCCCTTCACCCTGTTCTTCAATTGGTCTGGACCCCACTGGACCACCATAGAGCAGGTATTATGTGGATGGTGGGTCATTCTCAGTACTACAGTGATGCTGACATGGGGGTGGTATGTTAGTGTGTGTGTTGTGCTGGTATGATTATATCAGACACAACAGTGTCACTGCTGGTCTGAAAGCAATCCACCAAAAAGCAACATCCAGCCAACAGCATCCTGTGGGCAGTGTCTTATGAGCACTGATGAAAGAGTAGAGGATGACCAACACAAACTGTACAGAAACAGACAAGCTTCTGTGACCAACTACGTCAGAGTGTCTAATAGAGTGGACAGTGAGTGAACACAGTGGTTAAACACTCCACACTAGCTCCTGCACACACTTATACACTCCACACAAGTTTCTACACTTAATTGTATGTGCCACACTATCTCCTGCATGCACTTGTACTCAATTCTACACTCACTTCTACACTCAACGTTAGCTCCTGTACTCACTTCTACCCTTCACACTAGTTTCTACACTCCACACTAGTTTCTACACTTCACACTAGCTTCTACGCTCATTTCTACTCTCCACCATAACTTTCACATTTATACTCCACACTAGCTTCTACACTCACTTCTACATTCATTTCTACACTACTGTCACTTTTCTAGAAAAATAGCTAGTTTAGGTATCTAAATAATGTCGAAAAGGGAGATTAATTTAGGACTGTAGATAAAAAAGACTATACATACAATACAGAATCATTTAGAACACAGTTCAAAAATCTACAGATGAAATTAACCTGACCACAAGATACCTTTCAGCTGTACAATTCACAATACACCTAATGCAGTATGTGTTCAGAGCAAACTGTGCTGACATCACATAGCAGTGTCTGTTAGTGTCTGTTAATATACGCTGAGACTGAGCAGCAGAAACTTGTTCTCCAAACTGTTGTTTTCCAAAGTCACGTCCTGTTTCAGTTCAATACAGAACTTTCTATTTTAGGGGATGGTTTGAAACCCTTCTCCGCAAGCACAGCCCAGCTGCTCTTCTAATTGCTGTGACACACAAATGTTGATGATAAAATCTTGGAATTGAGAGAACAAAGCCAAGCAACTTGTGTGAGAATAACAAAGTCATATTGCAACCATTTAGAAAAGGCTTGGATAAGTTAGCTAGTGGGCGAGGCTCAAATGACATTTAGAGGATGAAGATATAACAGCCATAACAGCCAATATCAAAGATATTCTGGTCATTGCTGATTTGTGGTACATAACTTACCAGTGCAATATGTACACAGGAATGATGTAGGGTTGCATATACTTAAAAGTGCTTGTTGGATTCTTTTTATCTCCACTGCAACCTTTTTCAGGCACGTTTAGCAGACTGGTTCATCCCGATTTGCTTACTATGCCTACTATGTGCTCCCACCCTGTCTATATTTGGATAAAAAACTGGGTTAATTTTATTCTAGTCTGAAATGCTTCTTTAAAACTTACAGCCTTTACCAACACTATTCAATACACTTTTGTGTGTGTTCAGAACTAATAAGCCGCCAGCTATTTATGCAGACAGAGCAGTAGGTAGCAGGTAGTTCAAAGGCATTTAGTAACTGGGGATCCACCCCCTGCAAATAATTTTCACTCCCTGCTGGTCAGGAGTAACCAGCAAGCAAAAGCTATGAGTCATCACAGGGCTTTGGGGTCAAATCTCTCATCTCAGTAGGTGTGTGAGTGTTTGGAGTGTGTTTCTTTCTGGCTGCAGGATGTGTCTGACAGTCTGAGGTGTATTTGGAGATGCAATTCCCATTTTGCCTCATTATCTCCACAGCATGAATATTCACCGTTTCATTATCTACGGTGGAGCTGGTGCATAATTCCCGACCCTCTACCCTAAGTCCCACACAGCTAAATTACAGCATTTGTGTTGTCTTTGCTACTTGACATTTTGTTTGTTGATTTGTTTATGGCAGTTACAAAATTGAAACATGCCAAGGTGAGCTACGTGTTTTGCTCATTTGCAACATTCAATTAAGTATAGCCAGCATGAAGCAATTATAGATGATGGGTAATGCTTTCACGTTTCATTAAAGGAACTGTTTATCTCAGTAGTGCGTTTTGTAAAACACCATCTACCAGTAGGAGAAAATATGCTTTAGTGTTTATTTTGAACAGACCATTACAAGATTGCAGTTTTCTATTTGGCTTTCTTTCAAAAGGCAATTTGGGTGTTTCAGGTCATTATCACTGAAGCAGCGTTGTGGAATACCTTTGTAGCTTTCGTTCCAAAAAACATTGCACTCTACTGAGCTGTACTTATTAATTAATAAACATAAACTCACTGGTGCCATTGTGCTAAAATCAACCCCATGTTCTTGATTTTTCCATCTCTGAGCTTTACACTGCCCTTACTACAGTGCGGGTGAAATTCTACTTCTTCATAGGAGAAGGCAGCTGTGGCCAAAAAGTTAGAGTAATGTATTTGAGAACAGAAGTTCATTGTGGCTTTTGTGTTTTAGATAAGGGGTTCTCAACCTTTTCCACCTCACTGACTGTTTATTCCTAAGCATACTGGCCCATAAGTAAACAAATCAAATTAGGGCCTGTGCTTCAAAAAGCACATCTTCATCACTCTGAAGATTGTGAAAAAATCTGTCCCATCTGGCATATAGATCTGCCGTACCATGCTTAACATGATGATACAGATACACTAGCAACACCACTACGCAGCACCTGAGCAACTAACTTAGACATTATAGCAGAGGTCAACAACCCTGTTCCTGGAGAGCTATCTGCCTGCAGACATTAGATTAAACCATTATTCATTCCATCGGACCCAAAGCTTCTTCTGAAAATTCTTCAGAAGTTCTTGATTAGCTGAATGAGGGTATTCGAGTTGGGTTGGAGTTGAAACCTGTAGAAAGTTAGTTCTCCTGCAGGTTTTACAGGGGTCGGTGTCCCCTGCATTATAGCAAACACCTGGGATACTATAGCAACTGCCTAGCAACCAAACCTAATAACATCCTAGTAAACATCCTAGCAACGCCCTAGCACACATCTAGCAATGACATAAAAATACTATATCAAACACCTAACAACATAGCAACCACCAAGCAAAACTGTAGTAACTATCTAGCAACCCCATAACAACCACCTGGGACACTGTAGCAACCATCCTGCAACACCAAAGCAACCACTTGGGACACTGCTGTAACCATCTTGCAACACTGTAGCAATTACCAGGGTTACTATTGCACAGGGGTCACCAACCCTGCTCCTTTCTAGCTACCATCCTGCAGACTTCAATTCCAACCCAATTCGAACAAACCCCATCCAACCACTCAAGGCCTTCTGAAGATCCTTCTGAAGGTCCCAAATAATTGGGTAAGGTGGGTGGATTCACAAGGTATCTCTCCAGGAGCAGGTTTGATGATTCCTTCTTTGGTAATTGCTTTGGTAAAACAAACACCCAGCAACATACTGCAACCACTACGCAACATAATAACAACAACAACAACTTTGCAACACTAGAGTACCTGTGGAGCAACAACCTCAGATACGATAGAAACCACTTAGCAACACCATAGTGACAACCAAGGTGGTATGTTGTAGATGTAGCAACACCATAGCAACCACATCTTATACTGTAGTATCTTGCAAAACCATAGCAATCACCAACCATAAACAGTCTCGCCCTAACGACCATGTAGTAACAGACTAGCAAATGCCTGGAAATTGGAACCGCTTAAGGTGTGGAACCATTATTTACTTTTCTTAAACACATTTCAAGCATTTAAACATGAGACTTTAGATTTTAAATTCCTTTTCCTGGTTCTGAAAGCAGTGCATTCAATCAGGTGAATCTAAACTGTCTTGTAATGTATGAAGTGTTCCATTTTGCATTCAGACATGGTGGGTGAGCAGAGATAGTGCATGTTATCATGCCTCTACACATCCTCCTGAGATTCTATTATGATGGCCTCACTGCATTTCGTGAAAAAAAAAAATAAAAAAGATCTTTTCAGCATGCTTCAGCGCCTGTCATCAGCCCTCAGTTATGGCCTGGTGGTGGGCATTTGTGAGGCAAATGATGTTTTATTTTCAGAGTACACACACACACACACACACACACACATTAATCAGGCACACCTGTTGTGCCCTATACCCACCCCTGTTCTGTCGATCATCATTTTCTTTCTCTAGCTCCTCTTTAAAGCCTCCTCTGATGGTGGTTTGAACTAGGTGTTTCTGCTTGATGGATTGCTGATGTTGACTCACCATTCGCTGGGATCTGACATGCTTTATTGATTCGCAGTGTTTGAAATCGAAGCCAACTGCTGTGTGTCCCACAGTGAAGCAGAGCCCACAAACACTCTGCAAGCACTACCAAGCAGTCACCTACACACACATACCTGCTATATGGAGATTCACACACACACACACACACACACACAGAGCCCAATGTCATCTAGTGTCCTCTAGCACTGTGCAGCTCAGTTGTCAGAGAACACCAGATTTGGCAGGTCCACCAGTAGTGCCCCATTCTGTTCACAGTTGAGAACAGGTTCACACTGAGCATATGTGACAGATGTGAAAGATTCTGGAGATGCCATGGTCAACGTTATGCTGCCTGCAACATCATCCAGCATGACCACTTTTGTAGTGGGTCAGTGATGATCTGACGAGGTATATGCTTGGAGGCTGACACAAACCTCCACGTGATGCTGTTAGCTACTGAGATGACTCTAGTGTCCTCCTGATGAATGCCCAGCCTCATTTGGTCAGAATGTAGGGATCTGGATGATAAAGGCATTGATGCCATTGATTTTCCCCAATCGATTGTGTGCTACCCAACAGCAAAATGACAGGACGAGCAGTCGCAGCAACACAAGGCTCTCTCTTGCACAGCAAATTTTTTATGTACACAAATTATGAACTTGTTTATAATCTCTGAGACATGGTTGCATGTAACCATCCCAGATGTAACTGCAGAAGATGGGAAGAAGAAAGGTTTGTGTGTTTTTTTGAGGAATGATTTTTGCATTGATGTCACGGTTACATAGAATTTCTCGTGCTAAAATGCAAGCAATTCCATCACAGTCAGGAGCACAGCATACTGTTTGTTTTTACTGTATATATTCATATACCACACAGCTTACCACACATTATTTTGGTGGGGGATTCAATCACACAAACCTGAAGTCTGTTTTACCCAAATTCCACAAAATAATCTCAATGAAACATGGAGGGGAAGGACATTGGACTTTAAGGTCTGACCAGCCCCCCACCTTGGACAGTCAGTCATTGCAGGACTGTTTTGAAATCACAAAGTGGGAGCTTCTTGATCAATGAGAAATACACCTCCACAGTGCTAGATTACACCATGTTCTGTGATGAGCTCCACCAAAACCAAGCACCATATTTTCCAGACTATAAGCTGCTACTTTTTTTCCACACTTTAAACCATGTGGCTTATAATGAGGTGCAGCTTTTTCTTCTTATATATGTTATTTTCCAGGTTTTTTTTTACTTTGTGGGTGCGGCTTATATTCTGGTGCGGCTTATAGTCCAGAAAATACGGTATATCCGAGTTCCTCAAAACCAAAAGGCCTGGTTCAACAGTTTTGTTCAGGATCTACAGGAGATCCAGAGCAGATCTGAGGAGGAGGATCAAAGAGGCCAAGAGAAAATATAAATTACATATCAAACAACACTTTAAGGACAATAACAACCGCAGTATGTAGGAGATCAGAACAATTACCAACTATAAACAAAGCATCTCCCCATGCTCTATGGTTGATCAATCCCTTCCTGATTCACTGAATACTTTCTTCTCTTGATTCGACACCAAGACAAGCAACACACCCCTTATACCCCTGACCCCACTTATGAAGAGAGTGAACTGATGGCTGTGCAACAGTACGAGGTAAAGTGGGCCCTGCTAAAACATCAACAGCAGGGTGGCAGCTGGCTCAGATGGGGTGCCAGGATGTGCGTTAAAGGTGTGTGCACACCAACTTCAAATCAAATTCAGATGTAAGGCGTGAGTGAAAAACTTAGGTCCCTCACAGTAGTAAAACAATAAAACACAGGAGAAGAAAAAAATAGATTATTTACACTTTAACTTATGCTATACATATACATGCACTGAAACATACATCATTGCACTGTAGAAGTTCTGTGTATATTATATTGCATTATATTTACATGAGCACTGGGTATAGAATTAGATGTAGAATTAGATGTAGCTGTAGTGGGTGAAGGTAGTGGGAATGGTTCAGTGGGGGGGGGCTGTCTTTGGTGGGTGTAGTTTAAATGAGCAGGTAATTGCTGCCCCTGCACAGTGAGTAAAGTGCAGGTGCATTAAGAGTTTATGTAGTGTGAAAGTGTAATGGTGTGATGATGGGTTGTGATTAGTTATGGACTGGAACACTGGGCTAGTGACTGTTTAGCAGCCTGGTGGCCTGGGGGAAGAAGCTGTCTCAAAAATGGTTCTAGCCCTCATGCTTCTGTACCTCCTACTGGTGGGCAGCTTTGAGAACAGGCAGTTGCTTGGGTGGGTGGTGTCCATTTTAATCCTCCTGGTCTTCCTCAGACAGTGGCTGGTGTATGAATCCAGAATGGGAGCTGAACCCGGGTGATCTGCTCGGTGGTGCGCACCACTCTCTGCAGATTTTTCCTCTTAAGAGCGTTGCAGAGCAGTTGCAGTTGGAGGTTGCAGTTCCTGTACAACTTGCAGCTGTCTTCACTGATATATTCAATAGGTCATTGAAGGAGGTGGCAATCCCCACCTGCCTGAAGATTGTGAACATTATCCCTGTTTTAAGTGTTCAGCAGCTGCATGCTTAAATGATTAACAACCTATTGCATTATCACCAATGAAAGACTGATAATGGACCACATCAATGCATCTGTTCCTGCAAACATAGACCAGCACCAGTTTCCAGTGAGGTACACTGAAAGGAAACCATCACACTCCTGCTCCACACAGCACTGAAACATCTGGAAAACCCCAGTTCAAATGTGAGGATACAGTTTGTTGACTTCAGATCAGTTTTAAATACTGTTATGCTGGACAAGCAGGTCAACAAGCTGCTGTCACCGGGCCTGGACAACCACCTCTGTAGCTGGATTAAGGATTTCCTCTCCAGCCGACCACTGTACGTAAAACTTTGAGAACTCATCTCCTCTGTTACCATCCTTAACACTGGTACCCTGTGTTCTGGCTGTGTTCTGCCTGCCCTTATACTCACTTTTCACAAACGACTGCACTCCCACTCACAATACAAACCATGACACAGCTGTGGTGGGGCTGATAACAAGAGGTCCAATGATGAAGAGGTCCAAGCCCTCACATCCTGGTGTCAGGACAACAACTTGTTCCTTAACATCAACAAGACTAAGGAGCTTGTCATTGACTTTAGGAAGTAAAAGAACACAACCACAACATATACCAGTCTGAGGATTCATTGGGAAGAAGTGGAATAGCGAGCAGCTTCAAGTACTTGGTTTCCATCTGTCATGTGACCTGACATCGAGAGTGAACACCATAGATGGGGTAAAGAAGGCCCTGAGAGACCCGTCTTCCTGCAGTCCCTAAAAAAATCCGGGCTCAGACAGAAACTTACACCATTGCATCATAGAAAAGGTCCTGAGATATGGATGCACAATAGGGTTTTCCAGCTGCACCTCAGAAGACCAGCAGATCCTCAAGAATACATTAAAACTCATTGGTGCCCCTCTCCCACCCCTGGAACGAATCCACTCTGTCCAGCTCAGAAACAGAACTGGAAAGATCTGGAACACACCCTGAACAAACCCTCGCCTCAGACTCATAAGAGCAAAAACTGAGACTGAGACTGAAGCAGCTTTTTCCCTGAAGCTGTAAAAGCTCTGCAAAACTAGACCTTTTTTAGTAATGAATTCAAATTCCATTTATTCACTTATTTGTGTCGCTGTTATAGAGAAATGCTCTTAAACTACATTTCATTGTATGAGAGTGTGCAAAAGATTCATTAATTCATTAACACTCCCCAAACTTTGAGAACCTCTGGGACATTATGTATTGGTGTATCAGATGCTGCCAATTGCAGTGTATACAGGCATGTGTGGGCCATAGGCACTACTGAGTAACATTATTGCTGTGATGAAATTCACAGAAATTGGACGAGCCTATAATTTTAATGATATCTTTGACATACTTTCAGCATGAGTTTGAATCCAGCCCTCAATGGGTTGATGATTTTGGTTTCCATTGACTGCTATTTCATTTTATTCTCAGCTAATTACACAATTTATCAGAATTTATTTATTTATTTATTTATTTTACATTTTTTTTGTTTGTTTGTTTTATTTATAAACAGAAAATTCACACTCTCTATCTCTCTCACACACAAGAACTTGGCTTGAAGAAGACACCGTGAACATGCGCAGCCTGGTGTATCATCACACACTCCACATGTTTGATTTAAAAGCACACAGAGCTGTGGCGAATCAGAGCCTGCAGCACACTGAATCAGCTATTAGACTTCTTTTCCACCACATGTGCAGGTGGAGTGGGTTATTTTTAGGTTTATTGCTGACGTAAATGTCAAAGATAGAACAGCATGAAAGCTGATTTGCTTGAATGTGTGACGGTAACTGACTGAAAAGGGAATGAAGTGGAATGAGTGTATCTATAGAGAAATGAGTTGTATAAATTAGAGTACTCAGCCAGTCGTTGCAACAGCATTTGAGCACTGAAACCATTTGGGTATTCGTAACATGGCATCATGAGTGAATATATCCATGCAACAAATCAGTGAAATACAACTAACAAAGAGAATTGCATTTCTACCTTAATTGGGGGGTGTGTTTCTCAAGGTCAACTAAATCTTGCTCATTACAGATTCCAGTACATGTGTTTATGCAATGAAGGTTTATCTTCGAGCAGAGCTGGTCTGGACTTTCTGATAAGGGACCCTCCTACCTGAGCAAAAGTGTGACCACTATGACAGTCAAGAGGCTTGAGAATAAACAGAACTAAATTAGGTAAAACCAAACAATATTTATTGGACAATCAATATATAAATAAACCAGTCCAGATTTAACTAAACCAGGCTACAGCTAAAGCTTGAAAGACTGGAAGAACATCACCTTGTTTTAAACTGATATAGGAGGAGTGTGATCACCATTACATCCATAAACAACCAAATCCATGGCAAGTGGAAGTAACTACTTAAGTTGTAAGGTGGAGTGCAACAGTAAGTATCTTTGGTGTATTTGGGGTCATTTAAATGAGTGTTCGACGGTTTAAAACATGCTTTATCAGTATGTTTACTTTTTGCTTTTCTGCTTCAAAGGTTTGGTTAATGCTTGTTTACTGTGATACTGTGAAGCTTTTAAGGTTTGGAGAGTCCAGAGACCCCCAAAACCCCACTCCACCCCATCTCTGTCTTCCTGTGAATATGGTTGCTAGACTATTACTTGTTAACAATCCAAGCTTGAGAACAATGATCACCTGTGTTTTTAGGAACATTATTTGAAGCCGGAACTGGTATTTATGTTTCTGCATAAGCATGGAAGTGTGTGAACGCTCTAATGTGAATCAAGGGAAACTTTAGTTTTTATATTAACTTTTTCTCATTTGTTAATATTAGGACAGTAGTGGCCTAGTAGCTAGAGTGAGGATTTATTGATCAAAGGGTTGTGTGTTTGACCAAGCTGATTTGACCAGCATGACCAGCAAGACCAAAATCAAATGCAACATACACTTTTTTGGTCAAGAGCTGGTTAACCAGTAAGCTTACCAGCACAGGTATGTTGTCTTCCAGATGATTAGCCGTTGAACCATCAAACCATGGTCTGAGCTGTATGTTTCAGCAGGGTTTTTAATAAAGGTAATAGCAGAACCATGATCCATTCGAACTATAAGAACAATCTGACTGCTTAAACAGTTCTTTGCCTGGTTACTTGGTTCTTCATATACCAGAAATAAATCGTTTGATCCCTTTTTACTATGATAAACAACCCTTTTTTAGAGTATATATCAGTAATTAACTGCAACATTTCAGACAACTTTGCAAACTCATTGCAAAGAACACTGAATCTTAGTAGAGTTCTAAGAAGGAACTCTGGGAGACGGAACATGCCTGAAGCTCCTCCTCCTAATCAAACATCTTCAGAACCTCATTTTGTCTCCTCCCTTTTAACCCTGTCACCTATTATTTCTCTACCTTGGTCAGTCTCTTCTCAAATCATTATAAGCTGAAGTCATGGTCCATAACCAGCAAAGCTCAGTAGCTACCAGTTATACTGTAGACGCTGCTAATTATCATATTTCATTATCATTTTATATTATTGCTTCAAGAACTTTAGCATCTGGCAACTTCCAGCTTAACCTCATTTAAGACGTATTCTTCAAGACAACATAGTTGAGAAGTTAGAAATTAGAAGGCCTCTGACCATAAACATGATGCCAGAGGTTTTCGAGCCTGACAACTGGCTCCATTCATTAAGCTCATCATTCAGCATTCAAAACATTCTTTCACTCTAACTGAACTCCTAGTGGAGGATGACTCATATGCAGATTCAATCACATACCTTCAACCTAAAAGTTGTTCTCCTTCGGAAAAGCTAAGAATAAACTTCAGAAAGGCAAACGCGAGATGTGTTTCACACTTCGTTGGGGATTTCTGATTGGCAGCCAGGAGGAGAGGAAAAGAAATATTTAGAGGGATCTGATTTCCTGCCTGCTTTTCAGTGCTGTGAAAGAGTTCTGTAGCTTCTCAACAAGGGCTCGCCTTGATTCACCACACCAGCAGGAAACCAAGCTGCTTCCTGAACTCTGAGGGGAGTCAAAAAATCAATAGCAGCAGCTCTCTTACTCACTTGAACATGCACTTCTTCTTTTGTTTGGGACAAGTATACTCAGGATGGTTAAGAGGGTTAAGCTGGTTGACAGACTTAGCTCTTGACCAGAATGAGTAGTGTGAGGGATTTTCTGGTCTACCAACCTTCCTGAAGTGAAGTCAAGTGAACTTTCATTGTCATTCAGACTATTCAACAAGGAGAGCACACCTAAACAACACTGTGTTTCTCCTAACTGAGCAAGTAATATATAGCAATACACATAAGAGACAAGACATATTGAGAGCTACAGTATTACATTATATATACACTACCGTTCAAAAGTTTGGGGTCACCCAAACAATTTTGTGTTTTCCATGAAAAGTCACACTTATTCACCACCATACATTGTGAAATGAATAGAAAATAGAGTCAAGACATTGACAGGGTTAGAAATAATGATTTGTATTTGAAATAACATTATTTTTACATCAAACTTTGCTTTCGTCAAAGAATCCTCCATTTGCAGCAATTACAGCATTGCACACCTTTGGCATTCTAGCTGTTA
This sequence comes from Acestrorhynchus altus, assembly GCA_034509495.1. Lineage (NCBI taxonomy): Eukaryota > Metazoa > Chordata > Actinopteri > Characiformes > Acestrorhynchidae > Acestrorhynchus > Acestrorhynchus altus. The sequence continues at coordinate 20,833,788 of CM067504.1, read as the reverse complement.
ATTTGTTGAGGTAAGCTGGAGAAATTGCACCCCATGCTTCTAGAAGCAGCTCCCACAAGTTAGATTGGTTGGATGGGCACTTCTGGCGTACCATACGGTCAAGCTGCTCCCACAACAGCTCAATGGGGTTCAGATCTGAATAGCCTTCATTTCTAAGAACAAGAATAGACTGTCGAGTTTCAGATGAAAGTTCTCTTTTTCTGGCCATTTTGAGCGTTTAATTGACCCCACAAATGTGATGCTCCAGAAACTCAATCTGCTCAAAGGAAGGTCAGTTTTATAGCTTCTGTAATGAGCTAGACTGTTTTCAGGTGTGTGAACATGATTGCACAAGGGTTTTCTAATCATCAATTAGCCTTCTGAGCCAATGAGCAAACACATTGTACCATTAGAACACTGGAGTGATAGTTGCTGGAAATGGGCCTCTATACACCTATGTAGATATTGCACCAAAAACCAGACATTTGCAGCTACAATAGTCATTTACCACATTAGCAACGTATAGAGTGTATTTGTTTAAAGTTAGGACTAGTTTAAAGTTATCTTCATTGAAAAGTACAGTGCTTTTCCTTCAAAAATAAGGACATTTCAATGTGACCCCAAACTTTTGAACGGTAGTGTATATATATATATATATATA